>ML781940.1:668586-680472 GCA_009831015.1 Picea engelmannii
CCAGAAAAGCATCTTTTGAGAAAAAAAAGGAATATTCCTACATTTGTAAGTTAACTATAGTAGTGAGTTAGTGGCGAGTCTAATGTTATGTATGATAAGCCCCAAAATTGTCCCTTTTTCCTCATCTTTTTCATGTCCATTTACCCATCATAAGCCCCCAAAAAACAATTGGTTTGTACTTAATTAATTGTCAATTTAATGATTATATAACCATTTCAATTTATGTAGTTATTACTTGTGAGTTGAGGTCTTTTCATAGATTTATGAGCCCCAAAAAACAACCGTTTTGTACTTAATTAATTGTTAATTTATCAATTATATAGCCATTTCAATTAATGTAGGTATTACTTGTGAGTTGAGGTCTTTTCATAGATTTATGAGCAATTGTGATGGAATATTTGGATTACATGTGTTATTTGATTTGAATGTGTTAAGTATATATGTTGAATTATGATATGTCAATGGTGTTCATTGTTTTTGTTAGAACCTATGTTTTTTCCATAGTGCTCTTCATGACTATTGCAGAGTTGACTTTACTTAATCACTAAAAAAAATGGTTAAAAGTATTACTAAAACAATGCTTACCTTGACTAGTATAGGCTACAAAGTTCTTTTGAACTCCAAAACATAAAAAAACAAAGAGTACAAGTATGTCAAACTCCATAACAATGCTTAACAAATTATTAAGGAATTATGATTCATAGGAGCAATCAACGAAGAATGATAATGGAGTTCAAGAATCGGTTAATCAATCACTACCCAACACTTATTGTAACCACCAAGAGACATTTTGTAGTTATTGAAGAGAAAATAGTTGAAGGGAGTCTTAAAAATTCATGGGACCCTTTCTAGAAGAATCTAAGAACTCCCTAGTATTTATATGTATCTCAACAACTTGATTTAGGTTAGCTTCTATGTGGCTTCTATTAAGTCAAAGTAGCATTCAAGCTTTAAGTTGCAAAATATTGTTGTAATTCCAATGTTTTAATTAATAAAGTAATTGTTACAACAGATTTGATTTGAGATTTCGATTCAAGGATTCATCATTCCTCTTTGAGCAAGGGCCACTTAAAGAGGTGAGTGGATGAATGTACCTGATCCAGGTGGATCTCGGTGGCCATCCACCTTTTCCAGAATCAACATTTCAAGCATATGGTTTTGATAAACCATGATATTCACCCTTTTTATGTGGAATGGAATGTAATGCCATCTTCATTTGTTAATGACTGGCATCATGTAATGATTTCCTAGTGGTCTTATGTACATGCTTACAACATAGCGTCAATGCACCAGATCCCATTAGAACTTCGTAGTTAAGTGCACTCAGGCTAGAGTAGTACTGGGATGGGTGACCACCTGGGAAGTCCTAGTATTTTACACGCCTATGGAATTTTATAAACTTAGACTAATTTATCCCACATGCATCATGGGAATTTTTCTCCTCTCGCTCTCTCATTTATAATTGAGGTGAAGGAGGCCCTTTAAGCATGCAATGGAGTGTGATGTAAAGCTTGTTGCAAATGAAGTGTAGTCAACATCTCTTTCTTTTCAGAGATAAGCTACCCCATTCTGTCAGTTTGTGTTCCACTAGGAAATCATTACATGATGTCTGTCATTAACAAATGAAGATAGAATTACATTCCATTCCCCATAAAAAGGGTGAATATAATGTTTTATCAAAACCATATGCTTGAAATGTTGATTCAGTGGAAAAGGTGGATGACCACCGAGATCCACCTAGATCAATACCTAATGTGTATATTTACATGTTGTTTTGTGTTGTGTGATTGCATTTTCCAACATTATGGTTTCTTTTGTTGCTTACTTTCAACAACACTTATCTTCCTTCTAGTTTTGTTATGATTTTGATTTTCCCATCATTATTTAGTTTTGGCAGTTGTTGAATGAATGGTTAGGATTTATTTGTTATTTGCTTTGAATGGTTATCTATGAAATGAGTTATTTGGCCAATGTGCAATGATGAATTATGCCAGTTCTTGATGTTAAAGACCAATTGGTTGTCCTTAATAGCTTGCACTATAGAGTACGTGACATTCAATAGTAATTAACTTAACACATCTCAATAGCTATGAACCTTGTAGTTGCATTTACAGTGTAGCACACTCGCTACTAACCTGACAATTTAAAATCTAATACCTATTAAACTAAATGTGTGCAGTACGATAAAAATGTATACAACTAACAAGAAATATTTAAAACATGAATGCAATTCCATTTATGTGCACACAACAACATTTAAAACTTCGAAAACAGAGTAATATGCACATCAATTAGTACCCATAAGTAAAAATAGTGAACATAGATAAAAACACTTATCTTTTAAAAACAATGTGCAACCAGTTGTAGAGGATGAGCATTCCACCCAATCGTAGACTTGTTGCACCAATTATCAACAACAAATTACCCCAGATCTAGGGCTATGAATCCACAAGAGAGAGTGTCTCCTAAGGGTGTCTATTGTTCCACTCACATCCCAAAATAACCCACAACAAGATAATTTCCTACAACCATCCCAATCCATCGGCTCTCTTTCCCCTCAACCTGCATAACCCAAGGAATTGGATCCCCTTCTTTTCCACACAGTTCCTCGGGCTATCCCAATTCCCTCCAGGGATCCAGCACAGGTTGTCTAGGAAATATCTATTGTTGGGGGCTCCAGGGATGCCATCTACAATAAGAAAAGCTCACAACATCAATCTCATTGGCTCTTACAAGAAAATATCACTTTATAAGCATAACAACCTGCTTCTTCATGCAATTACAACTCAAACAATATGCCCTCAAAACCCATTATGACTTTCTTCAAGCTCCAACACTCAACACACGCTTGTTATCCCAATAAATGTTTGTAAAAATTACCTACAATACCCATTCAAATTACCTTTTACCCATGCATGTTGACTCTCACATTCCCCAATGTTGATTGTACTCATCCCCGACTCTCAATAACTATGTGAGGTGACTTTTCACACCATCCCTCTTATATGTATTCAATGATTGGGGATTTGATACATTCAAAAGGAAAATAGAAGGTTCATACAAAATGAATAATTTTAGAAAGTGACATAGGATTAATGGGCATGGGTAATTCTATTACAACCCCATTTTTAATCCCCGGTTTAATGATGAATAATGTAAATATGATGTATGGCCATAGGCCAAGCAATGTAATATGTATATCTGAAATAATAAATAAAATGTATCGTCAGTTGTAGATGGACACAGACAAAGACTTAGGGGTTAAGTATCCACAAGAGAGGGAAGGCCTAAGAGGATGGGGTCCAAAGGGGAAGTTATCCATGTCTATTAAAACCAAACCATCTTTCCAAATTATCATTGTGTATAAACCTTCTATTTAATATTGAGTGTTTCCAAGCCCCAATCATCGAATGCATGTAAGAGGGTTGGTGTGAGATCATCTCATAGAATTAAGGAGAGCATGGGTTGAGTACAAGAAAGCATGGGGGAAGTGTGAGAGTTAAGTAAACCCTTTTGGGGAAGAGTGAGAGTCAAGCAAATAAGGAAGAGGAAGTAAAATTTGTATGGGTGGAGACAACAAAGAGAGGTAGGAAATGGTTATGCAATTGATATGTAGTTGGAGGAGCAACAAGAAAGAGCAAAGCGTTGAAGCTTGAAGGAGAGATTAGGCATGGAGAACAATTGATTGGAGCTATAAATTCATGGAGAGATATGTCGTAGGCTTGTGAGCAATTTTGGTTCAAGAAATTATCAAGAGAGAAAGTGTTTTGTTGTGGTGTGAATTCCTAGTCGCAATCGTCGATTTCCAGATTCCCTAGTAGAGAGATTCATGTCCGACCTACACTTGAGACTTGGAGGGAAGGGGGATAGCCTAAAGAACTGTGTAGAAGAGAAGAGGATCTCATTCCTTGGCTTGTGTGGGTCGAGGGGAAGAGATCTGACAGATTGGAATAATTGTGGGACTTTGTTGTTGAAAGGGGACAATAGCCAGCCTTAGGAACCATCATCTCTTGTGGATTCATAGCCCAAGCTCAGGGGTGACTTGTTGTTGAGAATTGGAATAACAATTCTATGGTTGGGAGGAATGTTCGTCCTCTGCAATGGGTTGTGTTTTAACAAGATAAGTGTTCATATTCATTGTGTTTAATTATGTTGAATTGTTGAGTTAATTGCTTTGTATTGCCTTCTAAGTTTGTCTTATTTATTATTTCCTTTTATGCCTAAATGATGCTTCTAAATCTGTGTGGTTATATGATTGAATGTTGTTGTGTGTGTCTTTATTAGTTGTTGCACATGTTTAATTGATTATTTTACGTTTTTAATGGCTATGGATGCTTGCATGAGATTTATGTCATGCTATGTATTTTCCACATTTAAAATTGGTATCAAAGCTTTTAAATTGGTCGAATTTAGTAGTAACATGACTCAGTTGGGGCCGAGTGTATTACAAATCCCCCCCCTTAACCCCCTATCTTGTGGAAACTTATCTCCCATGATTTCATTTGTGTCTGTCTGCAGTTGGCAATACATTTTATTTTATTATTTTGATATATAACATTTACATATTACATCATTATGCTTGTGATGATACATCATATTTACATTATACATCGGTAAACCATGGATTAAAAATGGGGATGTTACATCCCCCTCCCCCCCCCCCAACAATTTGCACCATCCTCGGTGCACATCACCATACTGGTATACATGTATAAAATTTTACATCATAGTACTTGATACTTTCACAACTCCTACAACAATTCCAACCATCAATCTCTCATTCCCCTCAACCTACACAACCCAAGGAAGTGTACCCCCTTCTCTGCGCCGTAGTCTCTCAGGGTGTACCACTTCCCTTCCGAGGCTCCATCACATATCGAACAAGAAGTCTCCGAGTTGTGGCTCCAGGAACTCCAGGTGCCAAAATCGAGTTTTTTCACACTTATATACAAATGTACATTCAATTTTCTTCAAAATTTGTAAAAAATTGGGGTTACTCCTCCTGCATAGTCTCCTCGTGCTCCCACATGGCATATTTGGGACCATAGAAGGTCCACTGGACCTTTACTAGGCCTATGGCTTTGTTCCTAAACACTTTGACCTTTTAGTCCATGATGCACACTAGCTCCACCCAAAAGTTCCCTTCGTGCTCCACCCGGATCACAGTCCAATCAATCACATGGTTAGGACCAAACACATATTTATTCAATAAATACACATGAAACATGTTATGAATTCTCATGGATGTAGGCAATGCAAGCATGTATGCAACTGGTCCTATCCTCTCTAAAACTTCAAACGACCAACAATATCTCGCTACCAACTTTGGGCCACTTCCCAATCTTAGTGAACTCCTTTTAGCCTTCACTTTTAAAAACATATGCTCACCCACTTTGAGTTTCCTATGTGTTCTTCCTTTATCAACATAACTCTTTTTCCTAACCTATGCAATCTTTAAATTCTACCTAATATTTACTATTTGTTCTTCCATTTCCTTTAGCAATTTTGGCCCAATAACAACTTTGTTTGCTGGGTTATCCCAACTTACAAGCATGTTGCATTTTTTTCCATACAAGGCTTCAAACAAGATCATATTCAATGATGCATGATACCCATTATTGTAAGAAAATTCAACCAAATGAAGATAGTCCTCCTACCTAAAAGGCTTGTTCATTACATACATTCTCAACATATCTTCAATTATCCAGTTGATCCTCTCTATCTGCCTATCTGACTTTGGATGATATATTGTACTGAAATTCAAATTAGCCCCAAATCCATTAAACAACCCCTTCCAAAAGTTGGAAGTTAACTTGGGATCTATGTTTGACACTATTGCCTTAGGCACAACATGTAGCTTAGCAATTTCATTCATATAAATCTGTGCAATATTAGTTGCCTTGTGAGTTGTTTTTACCAGAATAAAATGTGTAGCCTTTATAAGCTTATCCACCACTACCATAATGGAATCATGATGCCTTGTTGTTCTTGGAAACTTGGTGATAAAATCTATCATAACTACCTCCCATTTCCATTCAGGAATGAGCAATGGTTGTAACAATCTTACCAGATGTCTGTGTTCAGTCTTCACCTTCTAACATTCCATGCACCTGGCTCAACCACATCTTTCTTCATTCCAAGCTAAAAATACTATCTTCTTACCATTGCAATTGTCTTACGGTACCCTGGATGACTAACATATGATACATTATGAATTTCTTTCAACACTATATTTCTCATTTTCTGAGTATTAGGAACATAAACCTTGTCCTTGAATAAGAGGACTCCATCATCTTCCAACCTATAGTCTTTAAACTTCAGCGGTACATTTCCCTATTGTAATATTTATGTAACTTGTGCATAACATTGATCTAATGCTACAACTTCCAAAATTCTACTTCCTCATTTGGATCCACAACCTTTAAAATAGGTGCATTGGTCAACAATTCCTTCAAGTACTGGAAACTCTCCTCACATTTGGTAGTCCATTCAAACTTTGCTCCTTTCTTTTGCAATGAAGTGATTGGATGTGCGACCTTGGAGAAACCTTCAATGAATCTCCTATATTATCAAGCTAGTCCCATAAAGGATCTCACTTTTGAAACATTCTTTGGCACTGACCAACTTTTGATTGCTTCAATCTTCTTAGGGTTCACAACTATGCCCTCTTCCAAAACAATGTGGCCCAAATAATGGATTTTCCTATGATAGAAAGTGTACTTTCTTAACTTGACATACAATTGGTTCTCTCTCAATACTTGTAGAACCATCCTCAATTTTTTCTCATGCTCCTCCTCTATCTTGGAGTAGATGAGAATATCATATAAGAAGACAATGACGAACTTGTCCACATAATCTCTAAACACTCCATTCATTAGGCACATAAAAGTAGTTGGTGCATTTGTCAAGCCAAATGGAAGCATCATGAACTCATAATGGCCACACCTTCTCTGAAATGTTATCTTGTTGGTATCCTCTTCTCTAATTATCACTTTATGGTAACTTGACCTAGGGTCAATCTTGGAAAAATATCCTCGCACCTTTCAATTGATCAAAAATATTGTCGATTTGCGATAGAGGGTGCATGTTCTTTACTATAACCTTATTAAAACATCTGAAGTCAATACCAAAACCTTAGAGTTCCATCCTTTTTCTTCAAAAAGAGCACTAGGACACCCCAAGGTGAGACACTTGGGCATATGTACCCCTTCTTCAACAATTATTCTAGTTGCATTTGCAATTCTTTAGCTCTAGTGTGCTCACTCTGTAGGGAGTTTTGGACACCGGGGAAACTCCAGGCATTAAGTCAATAGAGGATTCAATGTCTCTCTTTGGTGGAAATCCTGGAAATTCCTCAAACACATCTTCATATTCCTTCAAAAATGGATAATCTTCAAGACTTGGCTCCTTATCTTTTGTTGACTCTTCCATATGGGCTGCATATATCTGACACCCTTTCTTAAAACTTCTTTTTAGCTACAATGTTGAAATCTCTCTGACAGATATAGGTCTTGGGATACCTTGCACCACCCTTGAATTCCCTTCCTCATCAAGGCATGTGAAAGCCTTGTTGTAGCAATCTAGGACAACTTGATGCCTGTCCAACCAATCCATACCAATTAAGCAATTATATGACCGAAGTGGTATGATGTTCAAATTTGCCTTAGTGTTGAATCCTTTCATGTTCACTAGGAAATCCTTGAAAATTTCATTGATTTTCCTCTTAGTTCAAGTAGCTAATTGAACCAACCAAGACTTTTCATGCTTACATCTCTTCAATTTAAACCTTTCAACTATTTTTGGATCTATATAGCTATGACTAGCTTGAGAATCAATCAAAATAACTATGGGTCGATTATCAATCTTACCTTCTACCTCAATCATGTAGGATTGGTAGTATGCTTGTTTATTGTCTGGGGATGCATAAATCCTTGGCATGCTCTTGCCCACATCATCCATTGTATTAGCTTTTTGGATGTTGTGCACAGTCCTCATCCTATATCCCTTGTGAGGACAATCATTATACAAGTGGTCTCCTTCACATCCCCAACACTTTATGGGATACTATCTTGACCTTTTCCTCAAGGAATATGCCATTTTATGTTCAACTTGTGTTGGTTGTCCTTGCTGATATGCTTGAGAGATATTCCTGACAAAATGTGGCTTGAATCGTTTCTTCCTTTGATCCATCTTGCTTCTCTTCTTATCATCCCAAGATTTTTGGATAGTTGGCCTCCTCTTGTTCTGCTCATACACATACTTATCCTTCCTCGCGGCTTCTTCCAAAGTCTTAGGCTCATTAAATGCTCTTAGGAAATTCTCTTTTCATCAATATGCTCAACCTGCCTTAGTTGGTCCCACGACATGGAAGCCTTCCCATGAAGAAGATATATTGAAATTTTTGCTTCCAGGTTTGATGAGTAATCATGAAAGTGGAAGTATTTTCTCATGCCCAACAACCAAGCTTCAACATATTCTCCCTTCCTATGTTGTCCATCAAATGGTGGTGGCTTAAGATTCCTGAGCTCTCCTTACAAAGCATATGAATCAAGCCTCCTCCTCTGATGTATGATAGCAGACACACTTGAGATTCTCTTTGAATTTGAATGTGCATGTGTTGTTCTAATCAAGTGTATTGGTGAATGGCGATGTCTACTAGCACTCCTCGAGTGGCTAGATCCCCTTTGGTCATCCCTCTTATCATTATATCTAGATGTTGCTACTTGTCTTGTACTGGTTGCTTGTTTTGTGCCCAAATCTTTATTGATTTTTCTTTGCAACATATTCAAACTCTGTAGTAGTTGAGTGTTAATTTGATTATGCTCCTCTTGAGATATTATCAACTTTTCACTGTATTCTATATAGCTTTGCACTTCTTTCTGCAAGCTTCTCATAGTCTCAACTAGCTCCACAGATTCCACTTTGCTTCTATATCCATTGTACTTAGTTTCTGCATTTCCCAAGCCGATGTGTAACCCTCAGATGTCATCCTCATGGTTGTATGATCCTTGTGCATCATCCATATCTCTAATCCACATATAGGAACCAAATTTGTTTTTCTTGTACCTATAATTCTGCAAAAAAGTGCATGCAACAATTATTCTTAGAATTATGCATATTGTAAAATTGTCGTTGATTAAGCTACATGCCCTCCTTTGCCTTGATTTTTCGAAGAAAACTGATAAGCTAATCAAATTTTAGATCTTTCAAGCACATTCTCTTTTGAGTTACATTTATGATGTATGTACTTATGTCTCAAACTGATTTCTGAGTTGAAAGTTATGGCTTTCCAAAATCAACAGTTTCACCCCTTTTTGCACTTGTTTCATTAGTACCAATAATTCCAAGGGCTAACTTATGCCTCTTGTATAAAGAAATTTGGTGAGAACCAGGAAATTGTTTATACTGGGGGTTGGTAATATTTTTTATTTTGAATACACAACGACTCTGAGATTCAAGATCTGATGCTCCATCCAACTTCTACATCGATATGAATTTGCCAACTTTGTCCTTATTGCATTTCCTTTAGGCTTGGATTTTTTAGCAGAAAATGGTTATCTACGAAATGGAGAAAAACTGGAAAAACCTTCCTCAAGACAAAGTTGTCCATATTGATGAGTAGGTAAAATGTCGACTTAATAATTTTTTCTGGTTTAGATATTTGGGGTCCCTTTTCCTCCTTTAAAGATTTCAAAAATCCTCAAAAAGTGCTCGGGAATAGTTTTCCCTTGATTGGGTACCTCCACTCCAACTCCTTTAGAATTTTGGCAGAAGCCCAACTAGGTATATTCATTCCTACTTTTTGAACTTTCTATAAAAAATTCATCTTAAGCTAGGTCTTAGCACTAAGCACTACCCTAATATTCAAAAACCATTATTTTGGATTTTTTGGAAAATTGAAGTAGAACTGGCCAAAGGCCTTCACTGGAACTTTGGTAGCCTTCATCACTGCCAACATACCCTTTAAATTTTATTTGATTCCAAGTTTAAATGTTCCTATTATGGTCAAAACATGTTTTTGGCTCCATACTTTTTTTTTTAATCTTGTCCAATTTTTTCCTTCCCGTTCCTCCTCCTCTTTCTTTTTCTTCTTCTCTTTCTCTCTCTCTTTTTTTTTTACTCTTCTCTTCTTTATTAATGAGTTTTTTCTTTTTCCTCACTGACACTATCTCCCGTATTGGTGAGTTTTATCTTTTTTCCTTGTCGACACTATCTCTTTTATCAACAAGATTTATCTTTTTCCTCGTCGACACTATCTCCTATATCGACAAGATTTATCTTTTTACTCACCAAAACTATCTCTTGTATCAACGAGATTTATCTTTCTTTTCATCGACACTCTCTCCTTTATCGATGAGTTTTATCTTTCTTCTCGTCGACACTCTCTCCTTTTTCGGTTTGTTTTATCTTTATTTTCATCGACGTTTCATTGAGAAAAAATATCTTTTTCTCTACTTGTTTCCTTTGTTTCACTGGTGAGAAAATATTCCTTGCCGATAATATCACCGATGAAAAATATTCCTTGCCGATAAAATCACCGTCGAAAAATATTCCTTGTTAATGTATCGCTGACGAAAATATTCCTCGTCGATATATCATTTGCGAAAAATATTCCTCGTCAATATATCGTCGATGAAAAATATCCCACCAATATCTCACTGGAGAAAAATATTCCTCCCTGATACACTCCTTCTTTCCGAGAAAAATCTTTTTTCTTTGACGATACATGCAGTGTCTCCAAGTTTTCCCGACTTTTGACACTTGGTCATTTTTCCATATTTTCGAGCTCGCAATTGTTGCAAAACACATGAAATTGCCCCTCTAAGTTGCATTCAATCACTTAAAGGCCAAATCAACCTCCCATACACCACCAAACATCATACACAAATTAAAATTTAGGGCCTTGACCCCAATTTTGTATGCTATACAAAAACAATTTTTCACCCAACTCCACACATAGACTGAAAAATATACCATTCTATAGCAGACCCAAATAGGCTCGGTGTTGCAACCAATGCTCTTATACCACTTTGTAGCACACCCACTTCTAACCCAACAATTTAAAACCTGATACCCATTAAATTAAATGTGCATAGCAAGATAAAAATGTATGCAACTAACATGAAATATTTAAAACATGAATGCAATTTCATTTATGTGCACACAACAACATTTGAAACTTGGAAAATAGAGTAATATACACAACAATTAGAGCCCATAATAAAAATAGTGAATAGAGATAAAAACACTTATCTTTTTAAGCAAATGTGCAACTAGCTGCAGGGGACGAACGTTCCACCCAATCGTTGACTTGCTGCTCCAATTCTCAACAACAAATCACCCCTAAGTTGGGGCTATGAATCCACAAGAGAGAGTGTCTCATAAGGGTATCTACTATCCATTCACAACCCAAAATAACCCACAACAAGCTAATTTCCTACAACCATCCCAATCTACCAACTCTCTTTCCCCTCAACCGACACAACCCAAGGAATGGGAACCCCTTCTCTGCCACACAGTCCCTCGGGCTATCCCACTTCCCTTCATGTCTCCAACACAATTTGGTTAGGAAATCTCTCTTGTTGGGAACTACAGGGATACTAGTTGCAACATGAAAATCTCATAACATCAAGCTCATTGGCTCTTACATAAAAATTTCCTTTTATAGTCCTAACAACCTACTTCTTCATGCAACTCTAGATCCAACAAGCTTCCTTCAAAACCCACTATGAGGTGACTTTTCACACTAACCCTCTTACATGTATTCAATGATTGGGGCTTTGATACACTCAAGAGGAAATAGAAGGTCCATACAAAATAAATAATTTTATAAAGTGACATGGGATTAATAGACATGGGTAATCCCCCCCCTGAACCCCCTCTCTT
>ML781940.1:722931-751840 GCA_009831015.1 Picea engelmannii
TTTGCAATACGCGTAATTTCCGGGCTACTATTTAAACAAATTTCTACATCAAACCCAGTGATTTTGGCAAGGTGGTATTTCAAGCGGCTAATTCCTCCATAAATTCTTTTGCCGCAAAGATTGCATGCTAATATTTGTCTATTGGGAAGTTCTATTGGTTCACCATACACCCACATTGGATCTAATGCCTTCGACATTTTGTTTAGGTGAAAATATTAAACCTATTGCACAAAAATAACCAAAATAAACACATGATAATGCAAAGCTTAAATAATGAGAGCTAGATGAATGTGGAATGATTGAATCTTCCATTCAAAAACAACAAGAAGAGGCACATTGCAAATCCTAGACTAACTCTAGAAAAACAAAGTTCAAAGTTCAAACAAATGAAAGAAAAACGTTTTGGATCATACCTGGAAATCTTGATGGTTTGAATGATTGAATGATGAATCCCCATTTCACGATCTCTCCACTAATGGAAACAAGATCCTTGGATTTCTCCTCCTTGGATAGATGCACAATCACTTCCCTCACACCTCTCTAGCTCTCTCACACCTTATAAATGAAATAATGAATGAAAAAAGTGACCCGCGGCCTTTAAAACCCCTTAACACGCACTTTTCCGCCTTTTTTTGCTAGCAGGCCGATATTTTCCATCAACTCACGCTATTTTAGCAATGTGTCCGGACACATTCAATATGTCGGATATGTCGGGACACATTCAATATGTCGGATATGTTGCGATATATTCCATATAATATATTGCCCTCTTCTTTATCCGATATATCGAAGATATATACAACACTGATGGGGACTTGGCCTTGGGGTTTGATATGAAGGACACTCGCTTTATGCACTATTTTTTGGGTCTTAAGGTGTAGGAGGGTACATGAGTGGTCCTCCTTCGTCAGGGGGTGTACACAGTAGAGATTCTGAAGAGATTTCAGATGATGGGTTGCAAGCCACGAGCTACTCCCATGGTTTTGAATTTGAAGTTGACTGTGGATTCAAATTTAGATTTGGTGGATCCTTCAGTGTACATCCAGTTGATAGGTTGCCTCATGTATATCGCTAAGTTGCATGAAACATGTACAAGTTTCCAAAACAGTAATGCCTAGAAACCACAACCCCAAAATGGGTATGCGGGGGAAACACAATATAAAAAAAATATAGATATATAGTTTTTGTTTAAATAACACCCTATCTTCCAAGAAAATAAGCAAGAAATAAGAATGATACACATGAATGACATTTTAGAAGGAAATTCGTGTTTATATTAACTCATAGATGATTACATGATGCAAAATCCCATAGCTTGGTGGTCTTGACTAATGCCAATCCCATACCCTTACACATGATAGAATCCAGTGGAAATGCTACAATCCTACCAACTTTGAAAGTTGTTAAGTCCGCTGAACTTTGAATGGGATATGAAATTCTACTTTCTTAGTATGAATTCTGATGAGGTTGGAACCACTCTTAAACGTCCTTAAACAATTAACGATAATGTTTATCAAAGGTAAGATAAAGGAGAATGCCAACTTTTACATTAAGCATTTAATATTACCATTAATTACCAAGGGGAGAAACTCCTTAGAGCTCAATCTCCTATCTTTGTTTTGTCTTAAAGGGTCATAGGCACGGACATGGCGATATTTTTCTATGGGTCCCACACCCCTAATGGGAACTCGGGTGGGCTTGGAAACTTCCAAAAATGTGTCTAAAACATCATTGGAAATGGTCAAAATGTCTTGGAAATGTCGTCGACTGTACCGTAGGTGTTTCCAAATTTGGAAACACCGTACGGTACTACCGTGCAATGTCCCCATTTTTGGATTTATTTATATTACAGATTGGGATGCCTGTCAGAGTAGCCAGTTGAGGGCGATAGTGAGATCAGGAGGTATTGAGGAGTTTTATTGGGCCCGACTCACATTATTCATTATATTTCATCATCAGGATCCATTCTGCACAACTTGTTTTTGGTTTTGTTGCATTTCGACAATTTCCGTAATTTTGAGTCATTATTGAACATATTTTAATTAAATTCACTAAGGATGTCATTTTGGGCATAATATGTGAAGAAACACCTTAGTGTAATAGCTCATTGGAATCAGGAGGAAAAGCTCTACAGTATAAGATGATGAAAAGTGACTTTCAGTGGCCGAAGAAGCCATAAGGGCAAATTAATCAATTTTTAGAGGAAAAAAGGTCAATTAATTAATAAAGTGATTTTATGAAGAAATATTAAAAGTAAATTAAAAGTCAGTTGGAGAGAAAAGGTAAACAGGGGTATAAAAGAGAGATAGGGGCTTCTATTCTCTGATTATGTTAATTGATATTTTGATGTATGGCTTCTTATTTAGAGAGCCCATGGTACTTGGGGGTTTTGAGGGTTTTGACTGAATAAATCCTAGAGATTAGCAAGAAGGTGAAAGATCCCTTCGATCCTGGTCCAAGCTTGGCCAAGGAGGTGAAAGATTCCTCCCTCACCATTCTAGTTCAGTTTCTATTCAGCTACAGGTTCCATTTCCACAAAAGGAGATAGGGCGCATTTCTGAAGGGTTTCTGCAGGTGGGGCACATTATGGAAGAGAGAGTAGTTCGATTTGGCTAAGGAATAATAGATCTGAAGTCTAGATCATTTCCAGAGGGTTTGCCAACACCCTAGCGCCTCTTCTCATCATTCTCTTGAGGATTTGCATGCCATATTCACCCCTTTCTCCAGTTGTGCGAATTATTGAAGGAGGGTGCATTAGTTCTTAGTGATACAGTTAGTTGGAGGGCCAAATCCTTTGCTACAGCTAAAGGATATCTTCCTAGGAGTTTTCCATCCTCAAATCTACAGTTGGGCATCTATTTGCAGGGGTTTGGAGGCTAGATTGATAGAGGTCGAATTTGCTTGGGTTCCTACAGCCAGAAAGGGCGCACTTTGCTAGAGAGGACAATACATCACATCAAGGGAACGAGTTGGTTCTTGGAGATCTTTTGTATTCAGCTTGGAGGGCTCTTGGAAGTTCATATCTTCATCTTTCCATTGTATTTCGGAGGCATTATCAGCCACTCTCATCATTCTGTTATATGTATTCCAGATCTGCTCTATTATGGTACGGAGGTTAGCTATATTTAATAAATAAATTCAGATCTGAGTTTGTGGCCATTTTATGTGTTTTTCCTAATTGTATAATTGTTGTTACTTGTCATTTCCTTCATGAGAACAACTATTGCTACAAAACAAATAACAAGAGAACATTAACACACCAAAGAAAACAAATCAACAAACTGTTTGACAAAATACCACAACTAGAAAACACTGAAACTTCAGATGTTTCAAGCAAAGTCACTCGGGGAACATTACAGTGGTATCAAAGCGAATTCCTTTGCCAGCTTGTGGTAAAATACTGATGACCTAGAGGAGAAATGGATTTTGTAGAGGAGATTATATGTTGTGATATGGAATATCAAGCCCTCAGGTAACATTCCAACAGTTTGTTTCCATCAAAAACCCTAGGTGGAGTAAAGATGATGTTGCATTATGGGCCAAGAAGATTGAAGAAGTCAATTATTGGGGAAGAAAAGCAGAGGAAAACAGAGCCAAAACAGTCAAGAAAGTAGATACATCACCACATACTAGCGGATTGAAGGGAGCACAGATTGAGCCTACAACTGTTAGGAGCAGGGAACTTTGCTACAGTTGCAAAGAGCTTTGGGAGCCGGATTATAGATGCAGGGGTAAAGGGGAGAGTGCATTACATTGAGGTGCACTATGATAGTGAGGAGAAGGATGTGTACGAGTATGCGGCCTTAGATGCCTCATTAGAGCAGTCCCATGACTCCTGCGCATCTGATGGACAGTTGGGGAGTTAGGGTGATAGCACATGTGCTTTAGTTTCTCGATCCGACAGTGTTGAGGATTCAACACCTTACCATAGTAGTGATACTTGTGAGGATCCAGCCGTGGCAACATTGAGGCATGAGGAGGATCAAAGATTGGGTGATCCACCTTTGGGTGTTGATATGAGGTCATGTGTGGGGGATAATGATTCTCCTATGGAGTTGAGCGTGACACATTCCTTATCTTCCCAGTCACCTATGCTAGACATGACACATTCCTTATCTTCCCAGTCACCTATGCTAGACATGACACATGAGGATATCAATGGCATTCCAGATATGGTAGAGGAGCCTTGTGTAGTAATTGAACACAAGGGACATGTGGATCTGCAGGGCCAGGAGGAGAGGCATGATTTGGAGCTAGATGACTATATACATAGCTATCAGTATGGGAGAGTGAGTCACCTCTTTTGGGGAGTCCATTGATAGATCAGGTTGGGGAGACCGACAGATTGATGGGACACTTACTTTCGGGACCGGTCTACAGTGACGAGGATGCTTTCCTTGTTGGTCAGGATGACCATATCACATGTATGGACACATCCGTATGGTATCCGGGTGCAGATGATATTAGTAGGGTGAGTGCATAGGAGGATACAACTGCACATACAGGATACGGGGCGGTTCAAGTTGAGGCAACATTATATGATGATGTACAGTGGCATACAGGGGCATTCAGTAGCACAACGGACAACGGGTAGTATAGTGCCTTATCTCTTGAGGAGCGTGTTGATGGGGATTCCATTGTTGACATTAGCAATGGGAGTCATGAGATAGAACCTCAGCAGGATAGTGATCAAGAGTCATGACAATTGAAAGGACAACTAAGGGTCAGAGAGGACATGATCATGGAATCCATTAGACACATTGATGATACACATGCATTGGTGGCAGAGTATTGTTGGAGGGCCTTGATGACACATGATAGTTCGGATGGAAAGATTTCCCTTGATGACTTCCATACACTCAGGGAGAGAGTGACTGTGATGAGGACCGACTACCAACAATTACTTATGGATAAAGATTACCTTTTGGAGGTTGGCGAGATGTATCATAGGGCGCTGAGGGAGAAGGAGATTGAGGTGGACCGACTCACTCATGAGTTGGTAAGCACACGAGGATTCTTGGAAGGCGCACATACAACCCTTCAAGAATTAGAGTCTAGATTAGAGGAGCTCCTTGAGGAGGTTAGACAGGGATCCACTACATCTATCTCAGTAGAGAGTCAGATATATAATTCAGCTACATCGCTAGAGGATGTTGGTGGTTTGGTAGAGGAGCGCTAGTTGATGGAGGAGCGTGAGGAGTACCCAGGATCACTGATTATTATAGAGAGATGTGATCCAGAGACGCGGGAGGATGTTCATGTGTCACATGGACCACCATTCATCAGGGGTTCTGAGATAGTTGGTCATACACATACACATGGGGATTCCAGAGCCAGGGGCAGTTATGAGGACACATCCATTTGGGTTCTAGGATTGGTTAACATCCATGTAGAGGTTGACCCAACATTACACCTAGGATACATGATGATGCAAGAGGATACAGGAGCTTGCATGAGTATACCGGGGCATACAATGATGAGAGGTAGTTCACAGGGGCATGCAGAGGTGTACAGTGGGATCCGGGGGGATGCATTGGAGTGCATGGAGAAGACATACTTAGTGGAGCATGGAGATTCCTCTCCCTTGCAGTAGTACATGGATTTGGGAGATCACCTTCTCAATAGCAGCAGTCATATGAGTGATGATGGAGGGAGTTTGATTGACCATCAGTTTGTGGAGTTACCTACTGTTGTACCCGATGGTTTGAGATTAGTGAGGAGTACATGCGATTATTCACCATGGGTGCCGATGGATGAGTTCTTGGTCAAGCCTTTGGGATTGACCAACGCATATGACACTCCCCAGTCCTACTTACAATTGCAGTTATTTTTGTTAGCCTTCCCCGATACTTACATTATATACAACGACATAGGGGAAGATATTTAGTTGCATGGGACATGGAGAGTTGTTAGGAAGAGACCTCTTGATTTCATTATATGCAACAGGATAGGGGAGGTTCGTTCGAGACAATCAGATGAGGCCTTGGGCGTGATGGAGAGCACCCTCAGCCGTGGGATAGAGGATATTCCAGAGGTGGATATAGGTTCAGAGTCTTAGCGGGATGAGGACGGGGAGCAGGGTAGGACAAAGGCTTCTGATGAGGACTATGAGGTTAGTTGGTAGGATGTATGGTCGCAGCAGGCAACGTCAGAGATCTTTAGGACTGTACATGATATACCTTGGGTCGGACAACTTGGCCATTTTAGGACTCGTCAGCAGATCAAAGAGAGATTCACCTGGGAGGATCTCAAGGATGATGTCATGAGGCACATGGGGGCATGCTCCGTATGTCAGAATCACTAGTCAGGGCATGATTCCTTAGCCACCCTCGTTTTAGGGCAGAGTTGGGAGCGTATGCTAGCATCTTTCAACCCTGGTGTACTAGAGCTATATAGTAGGGTTGATGTCATAGGGATATTACCAGAGCATGGGACATCGCAGACAGTAGTGTGGGTTGACAGGGAGGCCGAGTTTAGTGATCATGGAACAAACAACATAGCTATCAATACACTTCGGTGAAGGTTTACAGTTCAATAGGCACCAAGATGCTTGGTATGGCACCCGTAGAGTTCTGTGATGTAGGGTTTGGTGCTCTTCTAGAGCACATGGGAGTTTCAGGGACTTGCATGATTGGTTCCTTCCTTTGTTGGGGGAAATTGAGAGCAGATCAAGATGAGGATGCTAGGTGGCAGGATGGATCTCCTTGGTTGAGGATCAAGTATATCAATAGATCATCTTCTTAGTTAGCATGGGGTCGATGTTCTATCGGAGGTGGTAGTTGGGAGATTGGTTTAGGTTGGAGACTCTTTGATGGGTGGATGTTGTATTTACTTGTTCCATTGGTTGGGGGTCTTTAGGGGACTCTTGGTGTTGATGTCTCACAGGACTATACCTTACAGGGAACTACAGTTCACATCTTGATTTGGGATCCAGGGATTAGAGTGTTTGGTAGTCCAGTGGTTGATGGAGTTGAGATCTGAGCAGAGTGGTTGCCTGAGGAGTCGACTGAGGATCTATTGCATATGATCGCTCTACTCATCAGGAGCATTCAGGGGGCCTGCATGGCGAGCACTTTGTGTGACCATGTTTTGAGGGGAGAGTACTACATGTCACACAGGTGGATATGGGACCTTGGGATCATACATAGTTTGATTCAGTTATTGCTTGAGGACAAACAATATTCGAGCAAGGAGGACTGTAATGTCCCCATTTTTGGATTTACTTATATTACAGATTGGGATGCCTGTCAGAGCAACCAATTGAGGGTGATAGTGAGATCATGAGGTATTGAGGAGTTTTATTGGGCCCGACTCACATTATTCATCATATTTCATCATCAAGATCCATTTCGCATAGCTTGTCTTTGGTTTCGTTGCATTCCGACAATTTCCATAATTTTTTGTTATTATTGAGCATATTTTAATTAAATTCACCAAGGATGTCATTTTAGGCATAATATGTGAAGAAACACCTTAGTGTAATAGCTCATTGGAATTGGGAGGAAAAACTCTACAGGATAAGATGATGAAAATTGACTTTCAGTGGCCGGAGAAGCCATAAGGGAAAATTAATCACTTTTTAGAGGAAAAAAGGTTAATTAATTAATAAAGTGATTTTATGAAGAAATATTAAAAGTAAATTAAAAGTCACTTGGAGAGAAAAGGTAAACAAGGGTATACAAGAGAGATAGGGGCTTCTATTATCTGATTATGTTAATTGATATTTTGATGTTTGGCTTCTTAGCTAGAGAGCCCATGGTACTTGGGGGTTTTGACTGAATAAACCCTAGAGATCAGCAAGGAGGTGAAAGATCCCTCTGATCCTGGTCCACGCTTGGCCAAGGAGGTGAAAGATTCCTCCCTCACCATTCTAGTCCAGTTTCTATCCAGCTACAGGTTCCATTTCCACAAAAGAGGGAGAGAGGGCGCATTTCTGAAGGGTTTCTGCAGGTGGGGTGCATTGTGGAAGAGAGAGTAGTTCGATTTGGCTAAGGAATAATAGATCTGAAGTCTAGATCATTTCTAGAGGGTTTGCCAACACCCTAGCACCTCTTCTCATCATTCTCTTGAGGATTTGCATGCCATATTCAGCCCTTTCTCCAGTTGTGCGAATTATTGAAGGAGGGCGCATTGGTTCTTAGTGATACAGTTAGTCGGAGGGCCAAATCCTTTGCTACAACTAAAGGATATCTTCCTAGGAGTTTGCCATCCTCAGATCTACAGTTGGGCATCTATTTGCAGGGGTTTGGAGGCCAGATTCAAGAGGTTGAATTTGCTTGGGTTCCTACAGCCAGAAAGGGCACACTTTGCTAGAGAGACAATACATCACAGCAAGGGAACGAGTTGGTTCTTTGAGATCTTTTGTATTTAGCTTGGAGGGCTCTTGGAAGTTCATATCTTCATCTTTCCATTGTATTTCAGAGGCATTATCAGCCACTCTCATCATTCTATTATATGTATTCCAGATCTGCTCTATTATGGTACGAAGGTTAGCTATATTTAATAAATAAATTCAGATCTGAGTTTGTGTCCATTTTATTTGTTTTTCCTACTTGTATAATTGTTGTTACTTGTCATTTCCTTCATGAGAACAACTATTGCTACAAAACAAATAACAAGAGAACATTAGCACACCAAAGAAAACAAATCAACAAACTTTTTGACAAAATACCACAACTAGGAAACACACAAACTTCAAATGTTCCAAGCAAAACCACTTGGGAACATTACATACTGAAGACATTTCCAAGGTGTTTCATAGCCATTCCGACATTTCTAGGCATTTTAGGTGCGGGGATGTGGCCAAACTAGGGATTTTCTGCAACTTACGTATATGGTGAATACCTGAGAAAATATTTTCTTTGAAATAAATACATTGAGCTAGTTCTTTGGTTGAGCCAAGACATATTCATTGAACCATTGCAAGTCATGTGCTCCGCCATGCACATTTTATAATGGGTTGAGGTATGTTGGAGATGAAGAGTTGATGTTGCATGGCTTTGTGGATTAAGATTGGGCAAGTGATGCTAGTTGTAGGAAGAGCACTTCAAGGTTTTGTTTCTGTTAAATTTTGAGCTATTATTAGGTTTATTTTCAATTTACTAGATAACCATAGCATAGGTAGGATCATTGAGAGAAACACAATCACAAGATACACAACATTTATCCTGGGAAACCCTCACGGGGGAGAAAACCCAGCAAAAACTTCCTTAATATAGATAGGCAATACAATGCCAAGACAATAAATCAAAACACTAGAGAATATCCAACATTGAGCAATGCGCTTCTCTCTTCCTTCTTCTCCCAATTGCAGCTCTTCAAACTTGCGCACTTGATGAGTGAATGAGTGAGTGAACAAATGAGGCACTAACCTCCTTTATTTATACTAGCTGGCAGGTATTGGAAAGGCGTCTCTTCACTGAGCAAGGCCGACTTCTCTTCTTAGCGGTTAAAACCACTTTAATTGGGCCTAGGGGCCGACTTCTTAATTTGCATAATATAATTAGGGTTTGACCAATCCACAAAAGGGGATTTGGTCAATTACAATGCCCGACATGATCAATCCACAAAAGGGGATTGATCTAATTAATAACGACTCAATAATAAATAGAATACTCTTTGCAGTTAAAATATTTCAACACTCCCCCTTAACAAGAAGGGTATTCGACAACATCATCGGGAGAGAGAGAGAGGGAAACGATATCAACAGTATCTGGAACATTGACTGGCATATCTATAAATCATCATCCACAACAAGGAGCTGCAATGGCATCATCATCATCTGCATCAACATGGATTAGTATAACACTAATACATCATCATCATCAATAAAAACATGAGGCTGATACAACATCAACAACAACAACATCACAACATGAAGGCTGGAGCATCATCAACATCAACACTAAGCTGGAAATCTTCAACATGACGCTGGCATCTCATCAACATCAGCACTAAGATGGAAATCTTTAGCACGAAGCTGGCATCTCATCAACATTACCACGAAGCTGGAAATCTTCAGCACGAGGCTGGCATCTCAACAACATCAACACGAAGTTGGAAATCTTCAGCACGAGGCTGGCATCTCAACAACATCAACACGAAGCTGGAAATCTTCAGCACGGGGCTGGCATCTCAACAACATTAGCATGAAGCTGGAAATCTTCAGCACGAGGTTGGCATCTCAACAACATCAGCACGAAGCTGGAAATCTTCAGCACAAGGCTAGCATCTCAACACTACTCTCCCTTTCGAGGGAGCTTCTTTCAGACTATACCAAGCTTGTCTCGAAAGTGCTCAAACTTTACACGAGACAGAGGCTTGGTCAACACATCTGCAATGTGCTCATCCATGCTAACATAATGTAGCTTTATGGCTCCTCTCTGCACCATATCACGAATGAAGTGATACCGGATCTCTATGTGCTTCGACTCATCATGGAACACATCATCTTTATACAACTCTGGTTATCACATAGGATCATGGTGGCTTCCATCTCCAGATCAAATAGATCTGTCAACAACATCCGAAGCCATATGGCTTCACAACTGGCGGAACATGCTGCAATATATTCCGCTTCTGCCGTGCTTGTAGCAATACTGGATTGCTTCCAACTCTACCATGAAGTCATGGCTGACCCCAGACTGAAACAACATCCTGAAGTGCTCTTTTTATTAGAAACACTTCCAGCTCAATCTAAATCAATATATCCATACAATCTGAAGTCATGATCTCTAGTATAACAGAGACCAAAATCCAAAGTACCCTTAAGGTATCTCATCACATGTTTTGCATCATCAAGGTGAACACGTCTGGGTTCTACCAGATACTGACTCAAGGCAAAACATATATCTGGCCTGGTATTCGTCAGATACATCACCGAACCAATAATCTGTCTGTACAGAGTAACACCAACCAATTCTGACGAGGCGTCTACTAGGAGCTTCAACTTCATTTCCATGGTTGTGTACATGGATTTACATTCCAACATGTCAAACCTCTTCATTATTTCAACTGCATACTTCCCTTGGTTAAGGAAGATCTTCTCTGGGCTCTGCCAAACTTCAAGACCCTTGGTAAAGCCCAAACTCTTCAGAAAACTATCAATCCTGCCACACCAAGCTCTTGGAACTTGCTTCAACTTGCAGATATGAGTCTTTTTGTCTTCAACTTCAAATCAAATTTTCACATCACTTTGTAACAATCTGGTACACTTGCTCAGCTGCAACTCAATTTGCACAGTCATGTGCGAGCTCTATGTGTTTTCTGCAAAGCACTATTTGTCTCACTGTTTGATAGTATGTCCTCTCCTCTTTCTGCAACTGTTCCTTCTGGAACTAGGACTCTGCACCTGCAGCTGCTCTGAAGCTAAGAATGACTGCTTCATTCTCACTGTGGTTGTTGAAATCTGTGAGTAACTCCTCTGTTCTATCACGACGACAACTTCATTTGAAACTGAGAGTGGCTCAATAACTGATATTGAAGGTAGCTCTTCTTCTTTCATGGAGGTAACTCTATCTTTTATCGTAGTCATGTCTCCATGACCTAACTAATGTACTGCATCGAATGCCACTCAATTTTAAATATGCGGATTGCTTCCCCTGCATCTCATACTATATATGAATCATGGTTGTTTTGGTTGTCTTCATGAATACTGGAACTATTTCTTCAATTACTGGAGCAAGTGTTTCGTCATAGTCTTCTCCTTCTTGCTGGGAGAATCCTCTGGACACACATTAGGCTTTGTACATCTGCAACATGCTTGATCTGTTAGATCAATCTTGGAAGTCAATACTGACTTCTCTTCTAGTCTCGCGGAAAAATCCAGATCCTAGTCTTTCTGACTGGATTCCTTCTCTATTCCTGAAACAAGGGAATCTTCCCAGGAGATTTCATATCTCCTAGAAGTTTCTGAAGCTACGATCCGGTCTTCTCATGGCATCTGTCTCCCAATCTTGGAAGTTGTCTCTTCATCTAATCCTTTCTGAGATCAGGCTTACTCTTGATTTCTTTTGAGTCTACAAGGACTTCATCATCTCTTACAGGGTATACTTGGTGTTGAATACCAAGTCTAAATATGAAAAGCTGAGTCAGATTTCAAGTGAATTCTGCTTCCTGTCAAGGTGGCTTCATTATCCTTTGAACAAGTCGACTGTGAGTTCTTGTTCTAATGTTCGGTCATCTTTGGAGCCTTCTGCTCCTTACAATCAATCTCCATATGAGATACTCTGGATCTCAAAAATAGCTTCTTCTTCATCTTCTTTGGTACATGAATGTATATGGTCACGTACATAGTCTTTTTCATGTCTCATCTAATCTGTTTCCTTCTGCAACCTTCACTATAGCTTCCTCAGGGTTATCACCTGTGACCTAGAACAAGGTCAACAAAACAACAAGAAAGAATAATACTCTTTTGATAATAGTAAAACAATAGCACGAATAATCGTCACAGTAGCTCCTTTAGGGCTATCAATTGTGACCTGCCTGAAACAAAAATCAAAAGTAAGAGATACAATATGAAATGAGATCAACACTCTCATAGTGTTGTGATCAAACATTCCTCCATGGTAACCTGGAACCAACACAAGAAGTATCTCCTAGAGGAGATAGTTGTATCTTGGTAAATGATTACATTAAGCATTTATCTCAATATGCTCACATGCTACCAAGTATAATACTTTTCAAAGACTACTACCTCAACTATAGTGTTTACTTGTAATGGGGTAGTTATCAACTTGTCATGTGCAACTTTGAATCTTATCAACTTAATTAATCAAACCTGGAACCTGGAGTCTTGTCCTCAAGAATGAGTGTGTTGCTTTTCTTCCAAGTCTCCTTCACTCAAGATGACAAGTGCTTTCTTCAACCTGTCTTCTGTACTAAGACAATATGCTAACTTGACAGAAGGCTGGGTTAGAGAATAAACTCTATGATCTCAACTTTAATCAGTCTAATACCTTGACTTTAATTTTGACCAAAGGTTAGTATGATGGTCATACATGCAACCTAGATCAATATAATGTCATAACAAATAGATGCATATCAAAATAATCAAACCTGGGTTGCATCATTCCTCAGAATGTGTTGGATCTGAGATCCTTCTGGATCTATGGAAAGAGATCCCTTCTCCTGCAAATACCCTTTAAAGCTTAACAATTTAAACATATGTGAGTACATACCTCTAATAGCATTTGCAGGTAGTGGCACCATCTAGTAGCAGCGGTAATAATTACCAACCCTTTTAAAAACTTCAAGGGTGACTGCAACTGGTATTGTAGCTGATACTTCAACTGATATTGCAACTGCAATTGATACTGCAACTGATTCTTAAACTGCAACTGCAACTTAGGGTTTTATGAGAAAATCCTAATTTTTCAAACTTCAAATTTTGAAATTCTGATCTAGGGACTAGATGTGCTGGGTTGAGGCGAGTTTGCTGGAGCTGTTAGATTTCAAAAATTTCAAGTTTTGCCCCTTGAAACTTGACTTGCGGAAATCTGCACTGGTACGGGTTCTGGTTTCCTGGTTTTTCTGGTTTTCTAGTACTAGTCAAAACTAGGGTTTGACTTTCTGGAGGCTCTGTCCACTGAAAAGGTGCGCTCAAGCACTAGGAGCACTAGGGTAGGGCGCACTTTTCCAGATGTTTTTTAAGCAAAAATTCCTCTCCAACAAAAAGCCCTAATTTTCTTATACGACAACAATGACGTTTTTGCTTATCTAGTGAAAGGTGCTCTCTTCAACTTAACTCTAATACCATGTTAAGTTTTGAGCTATTATTAGGTTTCTTTTCAATTTACTAGATAACCATAGCATAGGTAGGATCACTGAGAGAAACACAATCACAAGATACACAACATTTATCCTCGGAAACCCTCATGGGGGAGAAAACCCAACAAAAACTTCCTTAATATAGATAGCCAATACAATGCCAAGACAATAAACCAAAACACTAGAGAATATCCAACACTGAGCAATGCGCCTCTCTCTTCCTTCTACCAACTGCAGCTCTCCAAACTTGCGCACTTGATGAGTGAATGAGTGAGTGAACAAATGAGGCACTAGCCTCCTTTATTTATACTAGCTGGCAGGTGTTGGAAAGGTGTCTCTTCACTGAACAAGGCCGACTTCTCTTCTTAGCGGTTAAAACCACTTTAATTGGGCCTGGGGGCCGACTTCTTAATTTGCATAATATAATTAGGGTTTGACCAATCCACAAAAGGGGATTTGGTCAATTACAATGCCCGACATGATCAATCCACAAAAGGGGATTGATCTAATTAATAATGACTCAATAATAAATAGAATACTCTTTGCAGTTACAATATTTCAACAGTTTCAGCTTGGGGTTGGGTATGATAACTTGGTTTAGTGTGAAGCAGGAAACATTGGCATTGAGTTCAGCAGAGGCAGAGTACATAGCAACTTCTTCTACTAGTTGTGAGGCTATCTTGCTTTGCAAGTGGATGGTAGAAGTGACCAATCATGTGGGAGCCAACGGTCATGTACTGTGACAATCAAAGTTGCATCAACTTCTTTGAGAGTCAGTGTTTCACAATCGCTCCAAGCATATAGACATCTGCTACCATTTCCTCAAAGATAGAGTTCAGAAGGGATGAGTGGCTCTTGAGTGTGTTTTCTCAGGTTTGCAGGTTGCAGACATTTTAACTAAGCTCATGGCAAAGGAGAAGTTTGAGATGCTGAGGGAGAGATTGGGTTTGGTGGAGAACACCTTCCTTGCAAAAGGAGTGTTGATTTTTTACCTGTTTGTTTGGTAGTTGATTCTCCTTCCTCATGGAGTAGTAGTTGCATCAAATCTTTCACCTTGAGATTTATGCAAAGTTGTTGATGGCACAACGCTACATTGGGTGGAAAACTGTTTTGTAGGGGTGAGTTAGGAGAGTGCAAGCATGCCTCATGCATGTATGTGCTAGTCTTTAGTTTGATCTTCAGTTTTATTTATGTTCTTGCATGCTCTATCTATCGTTAGATGAGGGTGTAGATCCCTAGGATAGTAGGGCACCATGCATGAGGATGATCTCTTCTAGGAAAAGGATGCAGATCCCAAGGAGGCACATGCATGTATGCACATTGCAGTCTTCTCCAGTGGGGGTGCACTATTCTAGCACATCTAACCATGTAGGAGGGCACACTGCTCAAGGCGATGAGGGTTAGGGTTTGACACAGCGAAATTGAGTGCTTCTTGCATGTGTCCAGATACTTGTACTTTCCCCCCTCTTCCTTTTCTATAAAGGAGATGCATGGCACACTGCTATGGTGGTTGGAATTTTTGAGTTTTGAACCGATAGCAGTGTAATTTTATTTTTTAGTAAATGGAAGATAGATGCAGTATTGAGAGTTCTGCATGATTTGCTGTTTGTATTTCCAGCAGTATGTGTTTATAGATTAATGTATTCAGAAGTTGCTGTTTTGATTGGAGGTTTCAGTTTTTAGTTACCTAATGTTTAGTTTATCATTCGGAGTGCAGAATCTGCTTACCATGGTCTGAAAATTAACAATCATATGCCAAGAAACCATAATTAACCCTAATATACCCTAATCATATGCAATGAAATGCTAATATGGCACGTAATCCCTATTTAACCTAAACAAACCATAATTAAATGCTAATTAGTGCAAACAAACACTTATTAAATCATAATTATATGCTAAAAACTCCAAATTAATTCAAGAAAATCCTAATTATATGTTTATACGTTAATAAACCCTAATAAATGCAAACAAACCCTAATTAAGACTATCTGTTATTATTGCAGGTAGATGCCCTTGTTAACATACATTAAATTTTTTTGATCTGGATGATGTTGTGTACTATTGCCTCTAACTTAGATCCATCTTAACACTGAATCTATTAAGCACTGATAGGAATCAAAATCCTTGAGATGCGAACTTCAATGTAGCTAAATAATCTTTTAGGGTGGAAAAACATTGAGGTTGCACCTTGAGGTTTTTTATCCCTCTAAGCACTTACTAGAGTTCAGATTAAACTGGATCTATGCTCGTTCCTAATTTGCGTAGACAGAACTCTATTTCGGTTTTAATTGTTGCATTTTTTATTTTATTTTTTGGTTCCTTTAATCTCTTATTTTGAACTATTACAATTATAATCTGGTCTGTCAAATCAGCCCCTTTTTTTGGTAGTATTTTTCATTTCAAATACTCTTTATATGCATGGTCTGCAATTGAATTGAAAATCAATTTCATTATGATGCTCCTACTCCGTGAGATGAAACAGTTGATGATCTTTAGGGTTAGTTGATGTGATTTGTTTTTTTCTGTTGTAAATTGTAGGTAGTTCATTTTTATGTTCTTTTCACCTAATTTCCTTTTTGTTCCTCTTGTTGCAGAGTGATGAAAAGTACCACTGCAGTGAGACTGGCTATCGAATGCCTTATAAATGTATAGAAGTGAAGAGTACTTTCAAGGAAGTCAACAAGGAACAAATTAGGAAAGAGAGTTATCCTGTCAAAGATGAAATTGAAGCTGGAATGAGTAGTGAAAATAAAGATACCCATTCACAAGGTCAACAAACTCAGAAGATGAATGGTCAAAATGACGATACTGAAGGTAAAGATGGGAACTGGAGAAGACTATCTGAAACTACTCAGTCTCTAGAAGATGGTAAGCAGATTCATCATATTTTCAGGAGCTGTGTACCAGCAGCAGATGACGAGAAGTTAAGCATTTTAGGTTTTGAGGTATTTTTATGACCTTCAAAATACGAAAATTCTGATGACATTAGGGTCTTAGAAGTCGTTGATTGAATGGCTCTATGCTGATCTTTGGCAAAAAATAAGGATGGTTGATACATTTTTTTGAAAAATCCGTCTTATATTTACAAAAAGCAGAGGTTATATTAAATGAACATCATAACTTCTTCCTCAAAGCTACTAATACTGAAATGAAATCAGACTACTCTGTTGGATCCAAAGATCGAGCATAATTGATCAACAGAGCACCCTTAGCCAAGAGCTGATGGCATACCTCTCATCTCTCCACGTAGAACAAAAGGCAGACAAAGAGCTGACCTCATGATCAAAAAGAGACTTACACTTGATTTTCCAAAGGATAAATAGGGCTGGGATCTGCGGTGAGTGCCATATCCTAGAGAATGCGGTGCAAACCATAGAGTGGCTATCTCCAAACAAGGCAAAATGCCAGTGAATCCTACCTTGAAATAACATTGAATACTGATCCTCAAGATAACTCCAATGTTTGGCAAATTGACACTTCTAGAAAATATGCTTCACCATGTCCTTGCGATGGCAAACGAGACAAAGGCCATCAGAAAGTCCACTCCTGGCCAGCTTGGCCTTGGAAGGAAGCTGTTGATAGACTATTAGCCATGCAAAATCTTATCTTATAAGAAAGCCGAATCAACCAAACATTGTGAAGTCTACACACCCATCTATCCTCCGGATCCTTGGACACACAATGTGCATGAAGGACCAGGGATAATGAGTGCCTCTGATGAAGCACCAAATATAGTCGTTGAGAGTCATATTGAAGAAGTAGTTTACCAAAGCTCCAACCCCAATCCCTCCAAAATGGCCCAAGCATCATAATAATAATTTTAAACAACTTAGACTTTGGAATAAGGCCTCTCAACTTTGTAATTGAAATCCAGTTAGGGGCAAGGCAACTATAATCTTGAACAAGAGAACACCATTCCTTCCAGGAGCGAGAGATGTAATCTTACAAATCACGTCAAAAGAAAATGCCCTTTGTGGTTTGCTTGAGAGCTTGATAGCGAGGTAGATTCGCAACACAAGAACCTCGAAACTCCCATCTCCAAGTAGGACAACAAACTAAATCCCAGCCTACTCTACTGCCCTCCTAGTGCCAGTAGACCAAACTTGCAATAGACTTACAGGCTGACCATATTCTCTTGAAGATAAGTGAGCTCGACACATGAAATAAATGGGGTGATGAGATAATCACACAAAACAAAGGCCCCTAGGACTCTACTTGAATGCTAAGCTGTCATCGCTAGATGGCGAAACAAGACCTGCCAAGGCAATGAACCCTCAAAACATTGCATCACCCGCTTGGCTGAAAGAATGTAGCTCTAGGTGGCAACATCAATCAGACAAGGCCCCCTTCATCCTTGGGCATGGTGCACACATCCCATTGATCTAGACCCTTCTCTCCACCATACTATAAGTTTTAAACTTGTGAAGTAAAGCAATGCATACAGATTCTTAAGCAAAACAGAAATTAATCAATGGCTCATACACATAGTAAACAAAGATTTATGCTGGAAATCCTTAACCGGGAGAAAACCAGCCTTCCTCGGTGCCGCACCTTTCAACTCTTCATTGTATTAATTTCATCATTCATCATACAATATATACAATGTTTTAGGTATTCTGTAGCTACCAAAACCCTAATCCCTTAATCCGGGATTAATTTAGAAAACCGCTAAAAATAGCAAAATCCGCTAAAATAGCAAAAAACGCCCAAAAAAATAAATTTCTAGGCGCTGCCCCGAACCTCGTCAGCTCTGGGCTACCACCCAAAGCTGAATGCTACGCGTAACCAGGGGGGGCAAACCTGGGCCCCCCTGGGACCCCCCAGGAAAGCGCCCGACGCACATGACACAACGAGCGAAGGAAGTTGGGATTGTCAGATGCAGTTGTTGAATCTGACACACCCCCACACACACATGCAAAGAATATAACACATACCCAACACATACATAGACCATAGGTATGCCTTCAAAATCTGCTCAAGCTACCGAAACTAGTCCTTGCTACAAACATGCAAGAGACATAGTAAACATGAGAAGCCTGAAGAATACAGCCAACAAATGTCAACTTCCTTGCAAATGGGAGATTCTTATGGTGCCTAACATGAAGCTTGCTTTGAAGCCTCTATAGACACCAATCCCACATGGATATTGGCGACAAACCAACCCCAAAAGGGATACCCAAATATCGGATGATGAGCCGAGGTGAATATAAAACCAGGTGGCGAATCCAACCCAACTAACCAAAAATTTGTTTTGTGAGCACTAACCACAACACCTAAAGCAGAGCAAAAAGTATCCAAGCATGCAAGGGTCCCATCAATTCAATCTTGCTCTGCCCTCACAGCGAGGAGAGAATTGCCTACAAAGTGGTTGTTAGTCATCTTTGAACCATCCAGAAGGAGAATGCCACGAATTTTCCCCACAATATGGGAAGCCCTTAACAAGTATTGTAGATCATTTGTTGTCAACACAATTAGATAGGGAGTCAAGGGGCACCCCTAGTGAATGGACTTGTTATCGCACAATTTTTACTTGTCCATAAGGAAAAGGCTAAAGGAGGGCAAATTGGCGTAACAGTAGGTTGTCCTATCACTGTCACCTTAATAAGACACCTCTTTCTATTTAGGGATGATAGCCCAGGGGTGACGTCCTCGGTGACCTGGGGGTTTGAGAACGCTAAGGTTTAGATATCAAGAAAGTTATCCCCTCTCACAAGTCACACCGATCATAAAGCCCCAAAGTTTTAGCAAATGAAGCAATGATATGCTTAAGTGTACCTGCCCAGAACAAAGCAACAAGAAAACACTATTTTTGCAAGTACAATTTGATGTTAGTGCTTCATAAAAACTTTGGACTTGTCAATGAAAGCAATTAGTTGATGCAAGATGAAGCAAACAAGAATTCTATAACAACAATGTATATGTAATCATGGCTTCACAATCAATGCCTTAAATAAGCTTCACAATGAGCAAAAATGATAATCCAACAATAGCAATATACTAGCACTTGTCAGAAGCTAAAGAGGCAATGTAAAAATCAACTTTTGCAATTGCTTTTAAGAGCTTTTACTGCTGTAATAATTGGCTGTAGCTTACTTTTGTAACAACAACAAGAATGTTAGTGAATTAGTCTAATCTAGGGTTAGGAAAGGTTAGTAAATAGCTTGAGGTAAAAGTTTCAAGGGTTCTTCTCATCAATCAATCAAATAGAAGGTCTAGATCAGTGTCTTTAGGGCTAATGGAGTCACTTTTTGCAGCAACAATCTTGAAGGAATCAAATGATAATGTGTGAGCTAAGGACAAAGAGGGATGATGATTGAGGTGTTGGTAATCCAAGGCCTCACTCAACAAGCCCTAAAAGGAAAACGACTACTAGGAAGTAGGTAACCCTAGTTCCTAGCGGTTTTCCTTCTTCTTTAGCTCAAGCTTGGAGTAAATAATGGCTTGATGAAGGAAATGATGCTAGAGTGCTACAATGGTAGGGCTCTAGCACAATGCTTCAAAAGGTAGGCTTTATAGCACAATCTAGTAGGTGAAAAGCTATTAACACAAGGACAATAACATGTGCTTGATCTCCTAGGGTGTTCAGCTAGCAATTTCATAATCTTGGAAAAAATGCAAAGTAAATGTACTATAACCATTCAAAGTAAAGAAGAATTGCAGAAATTCACTTACATTCACTAAGAATAATCTAGCAATTAGCCTAGTTGAAGACTTTCCACCAAGAAAAATGCCTAAAAACACCAATATAAGCCTCCTCCAAGAGTTGTGCAACACTTAATTTCAGCCAAAGAGCCTTAAAGGAGCCGAATTTCAAACCTCACTTAGTTAGTGAATCAATGATGAAAAATACAAGGGGAAAATCCCCTATTTATACAATCAAAATGACCTTTAATTACAAAATTAGGTCAAAAAAGGCCGACATGGCCAGTTTACATGAGAAAATCCAATTTTACATAAATTTTTCAAATAAAACCCTGATCTAAGATTTTTAGGGTGACGTTAGCCTTCTTGCTGAAACGTTAGCACTCCAAGTGGAACATTGGGGCTCAAAACCCCTCTGGAATTGCCACACGTGCCAACCAATGCCGTCCTCAAGCTGGGTGCCTCAACTGCGTGACGTCAAGGCTCTGAATGATGACATCAAGGGTCTTCAAGGGTCAACATCATGGTGTGAGGGCAAGACCCCTTGGGTCCAGGCCTGCCAGACTATCTCTGGTGGAACGTCCTCCTCACTCTCCGATGCAAGCCTCTGGTATATGTCTGCCCCTGGATGGGGGTCTCAGCATCCATCTGGTGGGCTTTTAGCCCTATGGAGGTCCGAGCTAATCATCTTCCCGTGTACCTGTCCGTCGGGCATGGTCCTGCAACAACAACAAGTACGCCTTCCATGGGCTCATAAGTCACAGGGATCATAACAATGTCAATCACATCTAATAATCAAGTTATCCAAACATGTGCATGAAACCCCCCTTTCCCAGACAAGTGCTCAAAGACGTTATGCTATTCTACAAGCCAGGTTTGGAGAGAGTTTCGGGACGTCCTATTGGGCTAATTCTCCTCAGATGTGGGATGTTTCCAGGTGAAGACCAATCCAGGTCATGTAAGCGCATGAGATGGTATGGGGATGTTTGGGCAATGGGTGCAGTGATGACAGGGAAATGTATGGCTTACCTGTGGGTGCCTCTGAAGAGGGTGAGTTGCACCTTGTCATGGATGCAAATGTTTCCAAGCCCATTCAATGCCTTTTTACCTTTTTTAACTTATTGCTTTTTCTTTCAAGAGAATAACTGGGGGACACTGCCCTAGCATGGTGACCAGTGGTGACAGTGTTACCCAGAAGCATTTCACGGAGATGAGAAGGCTGGCTTGTGGTGAGACCCCCTTTCTCTTGGCTATGCTACTAAGAGCCACTACCTTGGCGTGGTGACCAGCTGAATGGTAGTGTCATACCGCTACATGTCCATGGACCTAATAGGCTGGCTCGTGATGAGAGCCCCTATCCTCCAACTAGGTCTTGAGTTTATTTATTTTATGGGTCCCTCATTTTCTTGCCGAGAAGCCTTTTATTGCTTTCTCGAGGATCCCTGGGCGAAGCATCTGAAGGTTTTGTTCTTTTGGCTTTTATCTTTTGCCAGCTACTTTTACCCCCTGGGCCTTTAGCCCCTTCTTCGCACAAGGCAAGGTACAACCCTTTGCTAGCTTGGCAAACTCAATGCCCGAACCAATGCAGGGGATGTATGAGAGGGAAGATGATGAAAAGTGATAAGTATGGCGGGAATGGACAATGGCCTTTCATGAACCCACCCAGTGGAAACTAACTCCTAAGGGAACCAACTTGCTAGGGCATTCTGTCATCCCCCCAGGTATGGACAAGTCAAAAGGCATAAAGTCCACGCACACGTCATGAAGCAAAAGAGAATTAAATGCACATATTCAAATTTTTTGAGAATCAGAGTGACACATACCATGATACCTGGACTCATTACCTCATGGAGCAAGACCCACTGCTGCTTCAGGACCAGGTCGATGGGATGGATGCTACTGCTGTTGACATGATGGAGGCGCTGAAGAAGAAGGATGGGCCCTCCAGGGCTAGGCCCAAGTCAATATGGCTCTTGATACTCCATATCTAGGACTTGTTGGCCTCGAGACATAATCTCCTTAGTTATCCCTAGGCTATAACATTCAATGTATTACAACAAGAAAATCAACCACTGAAATCTCCTCAAACTTTGCCAAAAACTGCGCTGGACCAAAGAGAACAAGTGTGCAAACTTTGAGCAAAATCCAATGGTTGATAAGAGAGTTATTCAAGTATGTAAGTTAGGGTTTTTGCGGCCCTAATGGATGAAGATGCAATTTTGTAACAACAACAATAAGTAGCCCCTAGATGGGGACGCCCTAGTGGCTGTGAGGTGCCCAAGACACAAGGAAAACAATCCACTTTGCAAGAAATAAAACACTGAAAATCACGTTTCCCAATGCAATATTTTATTTCTCCAATGCAGCAAATCAATGACTAGTGCCTTTACTATTGGGTTAATGGATTCAAAAGGAGCTTCGAGAAGCTACCTCCTCGGGGGTGTAAGCCCTTTTACTTCCCAAGGCAAGTTTCTCTAAGCTAGGGTTTAAACTAAGAGGGTGTATGCCCTTATACTTCTCTTAGCAAACCCTTAATCAATGAGATGAAGCAAATAAAATGATGAAGGCTATGGTGGGGGTGTATGCCCTTATCCTTCCCACCTAGCTCCTAGCATAACAATACTTGACTTGAATAAAATGATAGCAAGAGAGTAAAAACCATACCAATATCAAGAGAAATGCTAAGACAATTCACCACAAGAGCTAGAAAGCATCATCCAAAGCTAGTGCTAGGCCTTCCATCAACCATTCATAACATAGCCATAAACAAGTGCACAAGCTTTAAAAGAGCCAAGAGGGCCGAAAATTTCAGACCAAAGCCTCTCACAAGAGGGAGAGTTATGATTAAAATGAGATCTTATGATTTCTATTTATACTAAATGTAGCTACAATAGTTTGTCCACAAAATAAGGAGTAAACCACAAGATTAGGGGTCAACAACCCTAATCTTGCCCCCTCAACAAAATAATATTAAACAATTTACTTAAAATTTCACTTTTTGCACAAATAAAACCCTAATTTAAGAGGACGTTACTCCTTAGGGGACGTTTTGCCACTTTGAGGAAGTCGTTGGTGTTGGAGAAGCGTGGATGGGCCTCCAAAGGCCATGTGTCAAGCATCTAGGCACTCATATCACGATGAAGACCCTTCTCCTCCTCAAACGTCCATGCGTCAAAGAGTGGCACCTCACCACCATGCCCTAGCCCCCAAGATTCATGATGTCAAGCTCAAAAGTGGAATGTTTTGCCCCTCCTGGGAAAATAGTTTGGCAAGTAGGGGGTGGGCTAGGTTGTCCAAGTCATCATCAAGGCCGTCCAAGTCTGATCTTTCTCATTTGGCATGCGGGCCCCTGGCATCCAACCCGTGGGCTTGTAGCCCCATGGAGGCCCCTGGCATCCAACCCGTGGGCTTGTAGCCCCATGGAAGCCCAAACTAGGCTTGTTCTCCCAAAACTGTCCACCAACTAGGTCCTGGAAAGACAAACGAACACGCCCTCCAAGGACCTCAAGTCATAACATCATGATAAGTTAATCCAATCAATAAATAAGCCATCCAAGCATGTGCATCAAAGATCATCGTATCAAACAATTAACAGCTCAAAGGCACTATGTGACTTGTCAAGCTTAAGTATGGGAGGGTTGACGAGGTGTCCTATTGGGTAGATCTTGCCCTAGGTCAAGGAGAGCTTCCAAGAGGTTCCTCTCTAAGCTATGTAAAGTGTATGAGGTGGATGGGGTCAAGACTCAATGGGCATAGGGCTCATGACATACTAGGGGTCATAGTGTCTCATTCATGGGTGCCTTTGTAGAGGGTGTTTGGAGAGATGCCATGATGGAAGAGTACAATTCCATCATGAAGAATGATGTTTGGGAGATTGTTCCTAGACCTGAGGGGAAGTTAGTGGTGACTTCCAGGTGGCTCTAAACTCAAGTATGCTGTTGATGGCAGCATTGAGAAGTACAAAGCTCGTTTTGTGGCTCGAGGGTTCTCACAGGTTGAGGGAGTTGACTATGATGAGATCTTCGCTCCGGTTGCTAGATATACCTCGATCAGGTCAGTGATCTCTATTGCAGCAGAGATGGGTTGGAAGATCTATCAGATGGATGTGAAGACCGCATTTCTGAATGGTCTCATACAAGAGGAGGTGTACATTGAGCAACCATTGAGCTTTGAGGTGCATGGGAGAGAGTCTCATGTGTGCAGACGGAAGAAGGCATTATATGGGCTGAAACAAGCTCCCAGAGCTTGGTATTCTAGGATTGATGCCTACTTGTAGCAGTTGGGCTTTGAGAAGAGTGAGGCGGATCCCAACCTATACTTCATTGTGGTTGAAGAGGATCCTCTCATACTCTTGTTATATGTTGATGATCTTTGCATTACAGGGGTTGAGAGACTCATCACTAGTTGTAAGGAGAGCCTTGCTTCAGAGTTCAAGATGACTGATATTGGACTGATGCATTATTTTTTAGGATTGGAGGTTTGGCAGGAGCCAGGACACATCTTCCTGGGACAGGGGAAGTATGCTTGTGACATTCTGAGGAGATTCCAGATGGAGGATTGTAGGCCCATGACCACACCCATGATTACTAATTGGAAGAAGCTTCATGCTTATGAGTCAGAGATGGTTGATTCCACTTTATATCGTCAGTTGATCGATTCATTGATGTATTTGGTCAATACTAGGCCAAGTATTTGTTTTGCTATCAACACTCTTAGTCAGTTCATGGTGGAGCCTAGGAGAGTGCATTGGGTGGCAACAAAACATGTGCTCAGGTATCTTTGTGGTACAATGGATTATGGTTTGGACTATCTGAGAGGGGATGGAGTTCGATTGGTGGGCTATACAGATTCAGATTGGGCAGGATGTGTCAGTGACAGGAAGAGTACTTCTGGATGCTGTTTCGGATTGGGCTCAGTAGTGGTGTCTTGGTTTAGTCGGAAGCAAAAGTCAGTGGCTTTGAGTTCTGTAGAGGCTGAGTATATGGCTACCAGTCTGGCCAGTTGTGAGGCTCTTTGGCTTCGCAAGTTGCTGGTGGGATTATTTGGTGTGCAGTTGAGGCCCACTATGATTTACTGTGACAATCAGAGTTGTATTAAACTCTCKGAGAATCCAATTTTTCACGACAGGTCTAAGCACATTGAGTTTCGATATCACTTCATCCGGGATTATGTTTAGAGAGGAGCAGTTGAGCTACAATACATATCTACAGATGARCAAGTTGTGGACATACTCACCAAAGCCTTGGGAAAAGGCAAGTTTGTATTCTTCAGGGACAAGCTTGGAGTGGTGAGTAACACTTTCCTCGGTAAGAGGGAGTGTTAAAATAATTAAAAAGTACCTAGGCAAGTSTTTCTCATCACTTAGGCACCTAAGGGGTGAGAAAATGCCTAATGTGGACCCTAGTCATTTAATTTATGAGATGTAAATTAAAAGGTGACTTTTTGGACTTAGGGAAAGTGGGTGACTTAAGTGATTTAATTTCCACCCTTGATCTCGTCTAATCCTAACCGTTGGATGAGATGACTCTTGAGCTTCCTTCATGAGGTCGACTAGGGTAGGAGGGCGCACCCTTTCTAGGGTTAATGCATTCATTGTTTGAGAGAGCAAGAGCAAGAGCAAGAGCAAGAGCAAGAGCAAGAGAGAGCTGGAAGAAAAAAGAAGTCGAGCAGACTAAGAGAGAAGCTATTTTGCTGCTAAGGGCACACATTCCAAGGCTAGCATTGGCACACAAATCGAGGAGGAAAGAGTACAAAATTAATAGCAGGCCGTACTGTACAGATTGAGCAGGGCGTACAACTTGAATACTGGCAGAGAAATCGAGGCATGGTACAACACTAAAAGAAGTTCATACTGTACGGATTTTGAGGAGGCTGTACAGTCAAAATTTGCACAGAAATCGAGGAAAGAGTACAACAAGTGTAACAGGCCGTACTGTACGGATTTTAGCAGTCTGTACTACTATTTATTGCTGCACAAAAATTGAGGAACATTGTTGTGTTATTTTCTGAGTTTTGGCACAGTTTCCAAGGCGACTGTACAAACATTTATTGCACAGATTTTGTGCTGCTGTAGTTTGGCACATTTTTTGAGGTGGCCGTACAGTTAAAGGGGGCACAAAAATCAAGGAGCTAACCTGTGCATTTGTACAGGAAATTTCGTTACGAATTTCAAGGAGTTTGGCTCAGATTTTTGAAGAGGAAGCTTGGCACGGTTTTCGAGATAAGCCTGTATTAAATTTATGAAATTATTGACTGCTGTAAAAGGCATTTTCTCTGAGCTCTGAAAATAATAAAATTCCCTCTCTCACTGGTTTTCCCCATGTGGGTTTTTCCAAGGTTGCTGTTAGACCAAAAATCCCTGTGTAAAAATTTTCTGAATATTGTGTTGCTGATATATTTTATTTTCTGCATTAAATGCTGTTCAGAATCCTCATGTTTCAATTTTGAAATTTTGTTTACATGCTGAGTTTATTTGGCTGTCATAAAATTGGGTTTGGGCATTAAACACCGATAAAAATCAGCGAGACTTGAAACTGGGTGGGGTCTGAAATGTTACAGTGTGGACTGTATAGAAGCGTCCATACGGGATTTCAGTACATGTATGTGGGTCTCAATGGGAACAGTCGCGTATGTACGTAGGTTCTAATGGAGATAGTCACGTACGTACATGGGTTGTAGTGGAAACAATCGTGTAAGTTCGTACAAGTTCTTTTGGGCAGTGTGGCAGGTTTGTATAGGTTTACATCAGTAGGCCGTACAGGTGGTTTGCAACAGATTTGTAAGTTAGGATTTGTCCCGAGATTTTTGCTGATTTTGTGGTTATAGAGAGGATTGGTTTTGTCCTCAGATTTGGTGATTTTTTGTGACAGTTGGGAGAGTTGGTTTTTTCCCTCAGAAATTTCTGAATTTGAAAGTTTATAGAACAAAATTTTTGTGTCTCATATGTGTTGATGATTCATCTTTGATTTTGTTGTTTCCGCTGCTATATTTTCAGTCAATAATTTCTGTGTAAAATTATTCATTGATTATAGCTAGGGTTTACTGTTAGATCATTAGGAAGCAATTTTTAGATCTGAAATTAGTCACAGAGTTGCATGTGAAAATTGACACAAAGTGATAGGTTGCCAACCCCCAATGGAATGTTTACATGCAATCTTAAGAATCGGTTTGACCAACCCTTGGTTGAGAAACTCTGAAATGCAACTTAAACTGAACACTTCAGAAGCCAAACAATAGAAATCATCACCAATGGTGTTTCACATGGCCTTGTAGAACTCACAAGGAAGATCATCCATACCTGGATACTTGCCATTCTGTACGGAATCCAAAGTAGCATGATGCTTCTCCCTTGGAAAATCTCTGTCCAACTTGTCCCTATCACCATTGGAAACCTTGTAAGGAACAACCTTGCAACAATCATCTCTGGTAGAAACCACCCCATTTGTTACAACATAAGGAGCAAAAATATTTTGAAAATGCGCTAAACTTACCTTTGACTTCTACAATGTCCTTGACAAGAGAACCATTATCCCTAGGCAAGCCAAGCACCCTATCAACAACAACCTTCCCCTTGAGGAAGATAAATGTAATGTTCCCATTTTTGGATTCCTTTGCTCTGCAGTTGGAGATGACCTTATAGGTTTATGTCAGCGTGACCATAGGGGTAATTTGAGGTTCACAGTGAGCTCGGGCGGTTTGGAGGAGTTATATGATGCTTTCAGAGGTCCACTTATCATCTTTCATCATGAAGATCATTCTTGCATAGTTAGATTTCGATTTTGTTGCATTTCGACCGTTTCCGTAATTTGGGAGTATTATTGAGTATAATTTAATGGATTTCACGAAGGTTATTATTTTAATAAATTATCTAAGAGGGGAACCTTGGTGTACTAGCTCGTTGGAACTGGAATGGAGAACTTTAAATGTTGGAGAGGATGAAAAGTGACTTCCAGAGCCCATAAATGCTTTAAAGTCAAATAAATCATTTTTTGGAGTAAAAGGGTTAATAAATTAATAAAGTGATTTTACTAAAGATAAATTAAAAAGAAACTTGAGGGTAAAAAGGTAAAAGGGTCAACAAAAAAGTAGAAGGGTCAGCAAAAAGGTGAAAGGGGAAATAAATGAAAGATGAGAGCTCATTCTCTCATTGCATTGATGATTATTTTGATATTGATTTGTAAAGCTCTTGGAGTCTTTGTGGTTTGGAGGAAACCCTTTTGTTTGGATTGGTTTCGGTGCTGAAAGATTCCACCCTAGCTAATCAGGTTTTGGTGGTGAGAGATCTGTTGAAATAATGTAACTGCAAAAGAGTATTCTTATTATTATTGATATTTTATTTATAGGATCAATCCCCTTTGTGGATTGATCATGTCGGATATTGTAATAGGACCAAATCCCCTTTTGCGGATTGGTCAACAGACAATTATAATAGGCAGAATAAGAAGTCGGCCCCAGCAGTTAATAAGAAGACCCAGAAATATAATAAAGGTGGGTTTAC
>ML781940.1:767577-786106 GCA_009831015.1 Picea engelmannii
AAGGTGCTCGGAGGGTGGCTTCGGCCTATGGTTGGGTGACAATAGAGATATTGTCAATGGTAAAACGAGCACATCCATTATATTCTAACACCGGGTTCCAGGTTTGATTGATCAAATTGTTAAGTTTCAATTTGCACATATCAAGTTTGATAATTGCTACAGTACGAGTAAACACTAAAGTTGTGACAACAATCTTTGAAAGGTTCTGTTACTACTAGGTATACTTGGTTGCATGTAAGTACTATTGATATAGATGTTTATTGCACTTGTTTGCAAAATGAACTAACATCTCCTCTAGGAGATATTTCCTGTTTTGCTCTCGGGTAGGTCACCTTGGTAATTCTATGATGACTACCATTCTTGTTACCATAGATATGTTCTTGTGAAAATGCTATTGGAAATACTTTTTCTCTTGTTGTTGTTGTTCCAAGTAGGTCACAGGCGATAGCTCTGAGAAGGAGCTAGAGTGACAGTTGCAAACATGGAGCAGATGACTCCATCAAGCGGTGAGGTAGGTGATCTCACCAAGTACCAATTCTAAAGGAAGCGTGTAAAGCAAAAGAAGTTTTGGACATCATTCACTTAGATGTGTGTGGACCAATGTCAACCTCCTCACTAAGCGGAAGAGTACACCTCAGATGATTTCAAGACATTCTACAGAGAGGTCGGGATTAGGAGGGAGCTCACTACTCCCTACAATCCTCAGGAGAATTGTGTAGCAGAAATAAAGAATCGATCCATTGAAGAATCTATTAAGGCAATGATGAATGACCATAATCTATCCATGTTTCTATGGGGAGAAGCATCTATGGCAACCGTATATGTTCAAGAAGTCCTCGTCGTATATTGAAGAACATGACTCCAGAAGAAGTTTTCTCCGGAAAGAGGCTTTCTCTGGAAAGAAGCCAAGTGTTGAACACTTGAGGATCTTTGGCTGTCCTGTCTATATTCATGTTCCCAAGGACAAAAGAAAGAAGTTGGAACCTTCAGGAAAGAAGGGCATATTCGTTGGATATAGTGAGTCATCAAAAGTTTACAGAATCTATGTTCCAGGTCAACAGAGGGTTGAAATCAACAAAAGGTTGAAATAAACAGAGATGTGATTTTTGATGAAAAGATTGGCTTTAGGAAATCTATAGAAGATTCCATGGATCCCAACGATGAAGAAGAACATGAAGGTCCCAAGGAAGAAACTACGTGTTCTGCAGAACATCTCAATGTAGAACCTTCCACCTTTGAAGAAGCAGTCAAGAAGAAAGAATGGAAGGAAGCTATGATGGAAGAATATCAATCCATCATGAAAACTGATGTATGGGAAATTGTGCCTAGACATGAAGGAAAGTCTGTAGTCACTTCAAAATGGGTTTACAAGATAAAAGCATGCAGTAGATGGGAGTATCGATAAATACAAGGCAAGATTCGTGGCTAGAGGGTTCTCCCAACAAGAGGGAGAAGACTATGATGAGATGTTTGTTCCAGTTGCCATACACCTCTATTAGAGCCATCATATCTCTTGCAACATCCAGGGGTTGGAGTTTACATTAGATTGATGTAAAGACCGCCATTCTCAATGGAGTAATTGAGGAAGTAGTATACATAGAGAAACCTCAAGGTTTTGAGGTACACCCGAGAGAAACCCATGTGTGTAGATTAAAGAAGGCCTTGTATGGACTCAAGCAAGCTCCAAGAGCTTGGTATGCATGAATTGATAGTTACTTGACGAGACTTGGATTTTCCAAGAACTATGTTGATCCAAACCTTTATTACAAGGTTGTGAATGATGCACCTGTGATCCTGCTACTATATGTTGATGATTTGTTTCTGACAGGTGCAAAGCCTCTCATTTCAGTGTAAGATGGAGTTAGCCTCTGAATTCGATATGAAGGATCTTGGTCTCTTGCATTATTATTTGAGACTACAAGTATGGCATAAGCGTGGTGAAATCTTCTTGGGCCAAGGGAAGTACGTTGTAAAGATCCTTCAGAAGATTAGGATGATGGATTGCAAATCCATGGTTCATTGATGTATTTGGTTAATACCTGACCAGACATTTGCTTTGCTGTGAACACATTGAGCCAGTTCCAAGAGGAACCTAGACATGAGCATTGGATAGCTGCAAAGCACATTTTGAGATATCTTCGTGGGACGCTAAACTATGGTTTGAGATATGCCTCAAACAGTGACGTACAACTACATGTATTTACTGATTCAGATTGGGAAGGGAGTGCATATGGCATAAAGAGTACTTCTGGTATATATTTTAGTTTGGGCTTTGCTATGATATCATGGGCTAGAAGGAAACATAAGATTGTTGCACTTAGCACTGCAGAAGCAGATTATATTGCAGCTTGTGATGCTTGTATGGAAGCAGTATGGCTTCGTAAGCTGATTTCTAGACTATTTGATCAGGTGCTGGATTCGACTGTGATATATTGTGATAATCAGAGCTGTGTGAAGCTCTCAATAACCCCATGTTCCATGACAGGTCGAAGCACATTGAGATCAAGTACTATTTTATCCATGATAAAGTCCAGAAGGGAGAAGTGATTCTCCAGTACACCTCCACCGATGAGCAGGCAACTGATACTTTGACAAAGCCCCTGTCCAAGATAAAGTTTGCATACTTGAGGGACAAGCTGGGACTTGTGGAGATACCCTCCTTTGGTTGAAAAGGAGGAGATGAATTCCTTGGTTGGGAGGGAGTGTTGATATATGGCATCATGGATAGTTAGTGTGTTGGTGGACAGACATTCTCCAGGTGGAGAATGGTCTAGGAAGAATAGATTGTTGATGTACCATGGACAACTATTCTCTTGGGGCATTGCCTTGACAGGTAGAATGGTCTAGGACAGCTATTCTTCTGGGGCTTTGCCTAGACAGGTAGAATGGTTAGTCTCCCTGAGTTCACAGTAGTGACCACAGTGGAGAGATTGGTATAGGACAAATATTTTCCTCGAGTTCACCATAGTGGCCAAAGGGGGGAGAATGGTCTAGGAGAGTGATTCTTCTTGAGTTCACAGTAGTGACCAGAGTGGGAAGAATGGTCCTTGTAGCCCATGGCGTGGCTTTCAACATCTGTTGGGACATTCATTCTTCCCGTGTCATAGATCGTAACCAGGATAGGAAGAATGGTCCCTATATCACTCTGTTGAGTGAGTGACTTATGCGAGACACTCTGTTGAGTGTGCTAAGTTCAACATATGGCTTATTCAACATCATGCTCGATTACTTAGATGGAGTATGGCCTCGAGAGATGACGCAGACGATGATATGATTTGATGCCAGGAGACTGTGGTACTACATGGTGATAGCTTGTGTAGCTATTAGTTGATTGCAGTGGAGACCATGTCTCTGGAAAGTAGCTACGTGCTACTGTGGTGGATGTGTTCCACTGGTAGTGACTGTGTGTCACTAGATAGTAGTTGTGTGCTAGTAGGAGTGGTTCTGTACCACTGGATAGCAGTTGTGTACTACTATGGATCGACACTGTTGTGATCTATTGGATGGCATTGTAGTAACTATGTGCTACTACCTGATTGCCATGGAGACTATCATTAGTGTTGGAGGTGATGATGATGATGCTCGTGACTTGATCTGTATGATCATGAGGTAGCCTGTGTGGCTATGATGATGCTACCTGTAGAATGATTTGCAAGACTATGTGAGCCTTGCCCATACCATGTGAAATGGATGGATGTGTTTGAGACCATTACGGTTAATACCTCCTTAGCTAGGAGGGAGTGTTGATATTATGGTAGCTGCGAGAGGTATTAACCTCCATATGTAACCTTTGACCAGAATAGAATATTCCGGAAGCAAGAGAAACCCTAAACAGATGTGTAAAAACCCTAGAAGACAAGTCGTCTCAGTAGAATAAATAATATTAAAGGATTACCCTCTAGAAAGAGAAGTCGGCCTAGACAAGTGACAAGAAGGATTATAAATAGAAGGCGCTTGAGCTCATTTGTACACACTTCACTCACTCTCTCAGAAAGGTATAGCGCAAGTTTGGAGCTGCAGTTGCAAGAAAGGAAGATGGATTTTCTGGGGTGTTTCTTGGTCTCTCTCTCTAACACTATCTAGCCTAAGGTATGCGCCCTACCTTCTAGTATTTCTTGGTGGTATTCTTGGTGACATTCTTGTTGGTATTCTGATATTCTTGGTGGTAGCCGGAGAAGTGCAACTGCAACTGCTGCAGTTGAGTATTATTCTTGTTCTGTGGTTGTGGAGACTCTCTCTCTTGTGTTATTGCTGCAGTTGGATGGTGTTTTTTGGTTCATCTCATGCTACTGCTGTAGCTAGGGTTTATCTGTTGATTCTAGTATGGCTTTCCAGAATCATTCTATCTAGTAAAGGTTAAAGTGCTCGGGGGTGGTTGCATGCCTATGGTTGGGAGACAATAGTGATATTGTCTATGGTAAAACGAGCACATTGAAATATTCTAACACCGTTTTCCTCCAATAGACAAGTATTCCATCCAAAATGCACCAAAGAAGAGAGAGATAGAATTGCCCAAGTAGGGCGAAAATTTCAGCCAAGAACGTCATGTAATTCTCAGGTGATGATCCTAAAATGAAAGTGAGGTGACCTCTATTTATATGAGGTCACCTAAAACCAATTAGTCCACTTTAAAATGTCAACAACAAATTAGAAAGAGGTCGACCTCCTCTATTTTCCTTTTACAACTTAAAAACATAAAATTACATAAATTGAATTCCTTAGAAGGGTGATGCTAGGCCTCAAAAGTGAGATGTTGAGCCTCTAGATGCAAGTCGTTGGGCTTCCAAAGGCCATGTGTCCATATCTCATGCTCTGGAGTGTCATGTCATGCATCTTCCTTCTTCAAACCACATCATCCCTCTTTCAGAACCATCAAGCGCACAAACTCTAGCGTCTCTCATGACGTCAAAGCTTGGAAGGTGACGTCTTGGGCCTCCAAAGGCCAATGTCAAAGTGGAAGGGGATATCATGTCATCACCTAGTGGTGTCCAAGTGCCTCCAAAGGCAACATCCATCATCTCTAGTGTGCAATGGCTTCGGGGTCCTTTGCCCATCTTGTGGGGTATGACATCCATCTTTGGGGTTTTCAACCCCCCATGAAGGTCAAAATGGCACAATCCTCCATGGGATAGGTTACACATGGCAAGGTCCTGCACAGACAGACAAGTACGCCCTCCAAGGGTCCACAAGTCACATGTATCATGCCAAGTAAGCCACATTTAATAAAAGAACCACCCAAATATGTGCATTAAATCCCCCTTTTTCAAATTAAACAAATGCTCAAAGACCTTATACAACTTGCCAAATTTAAGTATGGGAGTGTTGTCATGGTGCCCTATTGGGTAGATCAATCCCCAAGTCAAGGGGTGTTTCCCAAGAAGATCCTCTCTAAGTCATGTAAAAGAGTATGAGGTGGATAGGGTATGACTTTTGGGCATGGGGTTTCTTGACATACAAAGGGCTCATATTGTCTTATTTATGGGTGCCTTTGTAGAGGGTGTGCTGCATCCTCGTTTGCAATGCAACATTTTTCCAAGCCCTTTATTTGCCATTAGTTGATTATGGTCCAAAACATTGAGTGCTATGTGCAATGGAAAGTAAGGGGCACTGCAGTGCCACTTGGAGCTAAGAATACATTGAGTTCCATGTGCAAGGAAAGTAAAAGACACTGCAAATGCATTCCCTCAACAAGCGTGACATTTATTTAATTATGTGTTTTCTTTTTTACAAGTCCTTGAATCTTTTTTGGAGAAGCGTTTCGTTGCTCTCAGGACCTTAGGGCGAGCATCTAGAGGATAATCTATGGCTCTTATCTTTTGCCAGCTACAACCCCTCAGGGCCTTTAGCCCCCTTCTTCCCATGAAATAAGGTACAAGCCCTTCTTGGGGTCAATAAGTAGATGGGGAAACAGAGGGGAATAAGCGTGGAAAGTGGTGAGTATGGATGGGAATGGTACAATGACCCTTCACGGAGACCCCCTAGTTGTTGATGTTTTGGTAGCTGCGGGAGGTATTCTCTCCTAGACAACTTTTCTTAGAGAACAAGAAGATTCCAAGAAGTCAAAGGAAGACCATTGAACAATTGAAGAACACCCCGAAAAATAATAAATCGAAATAGAAGACCACATAAGAGAAGTCGGCCCACGGGAAATAATAAGAAAGTGGAAATACAATTTTCAGGAAGAGAAGACGGCCCACGGGAAATAATAAGAAAGTGGAAATACAATTTTTCAGGAAGATAAGTCGGCCCACATAAATAATAAAGTAAATTTGAAGACCTAGAATAAGAAGTCGGCCCCAGACATGGGCCCAGATTAGCATAAATACAAGTCTGGGTAAGTTCATTTGTACAGTAGCAACCCACTTACTAGGAAAACATGTCAACCACCAAGGTGAAATGAGGCAAAAGGTATAATTTCCAAGCAAATGTCTTCGTAATCAAGAAAGGACTTCATGCAACATGCTCAAATGCTTCAATTATTAAAATGACACTTACCACGAGACCAAACCTGTCGTCCTTTGTGGGCCAAGCTGGTGTGGTGGACATTGCTGTCGTCGAACAATGGTGATGTGTGGTAAGAAGAGGGACTCTATCTGCTCATTTGGCTCTCGACACTCCATGTCTTCAACCTGTGGGCCTCGAGACATCATCTCCTTAGTTACCCCTAGCCTAGGGGGGTAACAAGTCCATTGATGGTGGTGTGCCCTAGGTTCAAGCCTAGGTGGAGCTTATATTTTGTTGTTATGATGGTGGGGCTTTGCTAGGAGGTATAACTTTTATTTACATGGTACAACACTTTGATGGAGTGAACCCCCTCATTGGCACACATGTTCACGGTGATTTAATTATTCAGTGACTATTTGGAGGTGGACTATGGTTATATTAGAGCATTAACTTTTGTGCACACATGTTGAGGTTGATTTAACCATTCAATGGTTAATTTAATCATTTTCATCTAGGTGAAGGTTAATTACTTGGGTGCCCTACTTCACTTGGCATCTTTTCACACTTGGAGGGGTTTATTTGGAGGAGGTTTAGGATTTTATGTGTAGTGCTTCTCTCTTTGGCATAGATTTCAAGGCATGCATGCATTATTTTATTATTTTGGAGAGGATGGCAAACTTTTCTAGGGCACACCTCCTGGGGTTGGTTGAGCATCGTTATGGAGGTTGTTATGGAGGAATATTTTATTTGTTTATTGATGGGGTTAACCAAATTTGGCACAACTTGCAAGGGTGCACTTCATATGGAGGATATTTTATATTTGTTGGTGGGTTGTGGTGTCTTCGTTGCACACTCTTCTAGGGTGTACCTCCCCTAGGTGCTTTCTTCATCACTTTTGCAAAGTTATTTCAGCTACACTTTGCATTATTTTAGCTACATTGGAGAGTGCCCTCACTTCTTTGACTTAGGCATTCATATTATTTTATTTGGAGGTCATTATGGAGGATCTGTCTTGAGGAGAGAGTTGCACTTGGAAGGCCACACATTCCACTTGTGTGCATGCATTTACTTGGTCTCATTTCTATTTTTGGAGCTTCTTCGTCGAGGGTGCACATGTGGAGACATTCCACTTGCTATTTTGGGGAGGTTGACCATATTTTTCCTTGTGGAGCACTTCATTTATTTGGCACATCACACATTTATCCATGGAGTTGGTTACCTTGGCATTCACATGTGTGGATTCATTGCATGCATATGTGGACCAATTACTATTTTGGGATGGTGGTTATGGAGAATTCTCCTAGGAGGATTATTTTATTGTTTTCTCACTCATGCATCTTGGGGGGTGCACTTAGTGAGCTCTTCTAGGCGGACCTTGGAGCACATCCTCCCATGTTAAAGATATTTTATTGTATTTTTGCATGCAAGCACCTTAGAGGGCGCATTATATGTGGACCATTTGACACTTTGACATGGTAAAGATCTATTTTAGTGGTGCACCCATTCTTTTGAAGATATCTTGCACACTACTTCCTATTTTTAGATGGAGCGACCTCTCTCAGAGAGGCTAGTGTCCACATACTATTGGATATGGTCAACCAATGATTGAGGATGGATATAGCTACTTGATTATTATATTATTGTTTGACTTGTCATGGAGTTAGTTGGATGACAATATATTTTATTATAAGAGAGAAGAGACTCCCTCTATAAAGAGGAGCTTTCTCTCCATCTGTAAGAGTTGGGAATTTGGGAATTGAGGAGCTCTCCCCTTCGGATACATTGTACATCATTTTGGTAAGCTTAATGGAAAATGGGAGGTATCATTCTATAATATGCGAGGCTTAATTTTTGCGTGCTTTTAATGTTGTTGGATAATCGTAAGAATCTCTTGCAAAGAATGTGTTATGAAGGCCTTGTAATGGAGCATCTGTCATTTTTATAGGAGTAACATGAGGAGGTTCTCTTGCTTATTTCCTTTTATTGTTATATTTCTGCATATATCTAATTCTTCACCTTTCAAACAAGTTGTTTTAATTAATATATCATTGTAGGGCAACACCTTCATACACTTGTTCAAGAGTGGTACCAATAGGGCTTGTTATCCCCTATCCTAGGGATAGCTAAGGAGATTATGTCTTGAGGCCCACATGTCYTAGACATRGAGTACTGAGAGTTATATTGACTTGAGCTTGGCCCTGGAGGGCCCATCTTTTCTTCAGCGCCTCCCATCTATCARCAACAACAACATCCATCCCATCGGCCTGGTTCTGAAGTAGCAATGGGTCTTGCTCCATGAGGTAATGAGTCTGGGTATCATGGTATGTGTCACTCTGATTCTCAAAACATTTGAATGTGTGCATTGTATTCTCTTTTGTTTCAYGACGTTTTCTTGGAAATTATGCCTTTTAACTTGTCCATACCTGGGGGGGATGACAGAGTGCTCTAGTAAGTTGGTTCCCTTAGGGATGAGTTGCCACTGGGTGGGTCTATGAAAGGTCATCGTCCATTCCTTCCATATTTATCACTTTTCATCATTTTCCCTCTCATCTATCCCCTACATTGGTTCGGGCATTGGGTTTGCCAAGCTAGTAAGGGTTGTACCTTGCCTTGTGGGAAGAAGGGGCTAAAGGCCCAGAGGGTAAAAGTAGTTGGCAAAAGTTAAAAKCCAAGATCAAACCTTGAGATGCTTCGCCCAAGGATCCCTAGGAAAGCAATAAAAGGCTTCTCAACAAGAAAAAGAGGGGACCCCTAAAATAAAATAAAACTCAAGACCTAGTTGGTGGATAGGGGGTCTCATCATGAGCCAACCTATTAGGTCCATGGGCATGTAGCGGTGTGACACTACTATTCATCTGGTCACCACGCCAGTGTAGTGGCTCTTGGTAGCATAGCCAAGAGAAAGGGGGTCTCATCACAAGCCAACCTTCTCATCTCCGTGAAATGCTTGTGGGTAACGCAGTCACCACGCCAGGGTAGTGTCCTCCACCTATTCTCTTGAAAGGAAAAGCAATAAGACAAAGAGTAAAAAGGCATTGAATGGGCTAGGAAACACTTGCATCCATGACAAGGTGCAACTCATCCTCTACAGAGGCACCCACAGGTAAGACCTACATTTCCCTGTTATCACTACACCCCTTGTCCAAACATCCCCTACGCCATCTCATGCATTTACATGACCTAGATTGGTCTTCACCTAGAAACACCCCACACCTGAGGAGGATTAGCCCAATAGGACATCTTGAAACCCTCTCCAAACCTGGCTTGTTAAATAACATAAAGTCTTTGAGCATTTGTCTGGGTAAAAGGGGGTTTGATGCACATGTTTGGGTTACTTGATTATTAGATATGATTGACATTGCTATGATCCCTGTGACTTATGAGCCCATGGATGGCATACTTGTTGCTGCTGCAGGGCCATGCCCGATGGACGGGTACACACGGGGAGATGATTAGCTCGGATCTCCGTGGGGCTAAAAGCCCACCAGATGGATGTTGTGACCCTAGCCAGGGGCAGAGAGATACCAGAGGCTTGGACCGGAGAAAAAGGACGTTCCACCAGATACACTTTGGTAGGTCTGGACCTAGGGGGTCTTGCTTTTCCCCCTGAACGTTGGCCTTGGGAGGCCCATGACATCACCCTTGTGATCCTAGACGTTACCCAACGTCAGATGGACATGATGGAGGCAGTTGTGTGCCAAGTGGCACGTGTGGCATCATTTGGAGGCCTTGGAAGGCCTAATGTTTTGCTCATGGAGCCTAAGGTCCCACCTATGAGGCCCAACGTCACCCTAGGAGGGCATGACGTCACCTCTTCTGCACATTTTAGGGTTTAATTTGTTAATTTTATGTAAAAACTGGATTTTTGATGTAAACTGGCCATGTCTGCCCTTTTTGACCTAAAATGTAATTAAAGGTCACTTGTATTGTATAAATTAGGTAAAAATCTCTTATATTTTTCATCATTTTTCACTCACATAAGTGTGAGGTCTGAAATTCGGCCTCTTTTAAGGCTTATTGGCTGAACTAAGTGGTGCGCAACTCTTGGAGGGAGCTTATCTTGGTGTATTTTTTGCATTTTCATGGTGGAAAGTCTTCAACTAGGTTTTGTGACTAGATTATTCTGGGTGAAGTAAGTTGAAATCTGCAATCATTCTTTATTTTGAATGGTTATGGTGTATTTACTTGTTCATTTATAAGATTATGAAATTGCTAGTGTGAAACCCTAGGAGAAAAGCACATGTTATTGTCCTTTTCTTAATAACTCTTCACCTACTTGATTTTGCTAGAAGACACCTCCCTTGAAGGATATACTAGAGCCCTACCTTAGTAGCACTCTAGTACTATTGCTTCATTAAGCTTTCATACTTTTATTTCAAGCTTGACCTAAAGAAGAAGGAAAATTGCTAGGGCCTAGGGTTACCTACTTCCTAGCAACTTTTTCTTCTAGGGTTTTGGATGATTGAGGCCTTAGGTTACTAACATTTCAACCATCCTCCCTCTTCCTTTAGCTCACCTGTGATCATTTGTGTTTTCCTCTAAGAATTGCCGCTGCAATATTGACTCCATTTACCCTAAAAGGCACTAGTTCATACCTTGCAAATGATTGATTGATTGAGACAACTCTTAAACCATCTACTCTAAGACCTATACTAACTATTTCTAACTTTAAATTAGACTAACCTACTAACTACTTTGCTGCTGTTGCAATAGATTGCTACAACCATCTATAAAAACAGCAAAATCATCTTAAAAACAAGTTTTAAAGCTGATTTTACATTGCCTCCACTGCTTCTGACAAATACTAGCATTTTGCCAAGTTTATGTTATCATTTTTGGTCATTATTGAAGCTTTATTGAGGCATAATTGTGAAGCTATTGCTATATATACATTGCTGTTATAAATACCTCTGTTGCTTCAGCTTTTATATCAGCTTGTGCTTTTTATCAAAGTCTATGGTTTTATGAAGCACTAACATCATATGGTACTTGCAAATAGTATTTTTCTTGTTGTCTTGTTCTGTGTAGGTACACTTAAATATTACTTTGCTTCATCTTATTAAATCCTTTGGGACTTTTTGATCAGAGTGACCTGTGAGAGGGGTGGGACTTTCTTGATACTTTTACCTTAGCCTTCTCAAACCCCTAGGTCACTGGGGACGTCTCCCCTGGGGTACTACTCCTACAGAGAAAGAGGTGTCTTGTTTAGGTGATAGTGATAGGACAACCTCATGTTATGCCAATTTATTGTTCACTTGCCTTTGGCTTTTGGGCAAGTACAAATTGCGTGATAACAGGGCTCTCCAAGACTCATTTATGTGGTTATTTCCAGCACTATTAAGGCTGGTTGTGGCATGTTATTTGCAGCCATTTCCTCCTTAATTATCCACAAAAAACCCTCTTTAGAATGATGTTCTTTGACTCCATTTTACCGAAGATTTGGTAGGCACTGGTCTTGGGGTTTTTCCATCACCTTTTTGTTCTCACACCATTCATCTTTTCACCACTTCTATAACCACATGTTTTGTTAAAGCTTACTCTTCAAGCATCACCTAGAGCCCCCACTCCATAGCCTTAGCAATCCTATTTAAGGATACCCCCCTTTTGTTGAAGAGCCAACCTAAAGAGAGAGGAAGTGCTATGGAGGTGATAGTGGGTAGCCTGCCGAGTTACACAAAGTTAACACCTTGGTGCTTGTGACTTTATGCTTTTGTGGGTGCTAGATTTTGTTGTAACACTCCCTAGTAAGGTTTGGAGCATAAACAACACAAAACCCTATCACACGATCTTGGATCAAAAGAGTGACCTAGACACATCGATCCTTCAGGTCCAAACTTGACGCTACCACAAAGTTTTGCAAATTGTATGAAAGGGAGACCACCACCCCTCCACTCCCTTGACATTTCTCTGAAGTGCAAAAAGTATTGTTCTAACAATAATTCATCTTATTTTGAAGCTCAAATCTAGTCGACATGACCTCCTACTGGAAAACCACATTTGGTCAGAAATGTTGCAAAACACTTCAAACAAGCTGCTTGCGACTGGGGATTGTCATCCCTCGCACATTCAAATACAATAGAGAGAGCTTCATTGCAAAGGAAGATGAAGGTGTATTTGAAGTGGAAGCTTCCTCCCTTCATTTTTGGTTGCACCATTGATGGAGTCAAATAGCAGAAGGTTTGATATCTCAATTTGCCAAATGTCGACTTTGCTTGTTACATGCATGATCATTTGATTTGATATTGCCGTCTTCATTGTCCAAGCTAGGTGAGGCTGTTAGTTTAGGAGTTGGTGGTGGGGGTGGGTGGTTTTAATTTTGGTGGTTTAGGTGTGGGAGTGGGTAGTTCATCAGTTGGTGGTTCATGTTCGATTTCGGCACGGGGTTTTGGTGGCTTAGTGATGTAGCCTAGGGTTAGCAATTCTTCTTTGGTGGTAGGGTAGTTTTAGGTGCATTAACTTGTTTTCCTTGTGGCCAAGGTGGCTTGGCTCTTTTTGGGTCTAGTAGTATGGAGGGTGAACCTAGATGGTAGGTTAAGTGCAACAAGCGAAAGGAGGCTTTCTCCCCACTTGTGTGGACAAGTTAGCAAGAGATATTAGCTCTAAGATGTGGGTAGTCCTACAAGGATGCAATGGTTATTGCACCTGATCTTTGGATGCTTGATACATATCTTGTCATCCTGTCATGTTGAGATTACAATTTTTTGTATTGTTTGGTATGAAGAGTGTTGCTTGTATTAGTTACTAATGTTTAGAGGTGTATATTTGAACTATTATTTCATTGGTGGAAATAGATTTTATGTCTAAGAATCAAATGTGTCTAATCGATTCATGCTATTTATCAACTTACTTCTAGTTGAAGCTAAATATAGCTTATCCCTCATAGGTATGGTCATTAGAGATTCCCCCTAACGTGGACTCGACCTAGGCCCACCAAATGGCTCCCTCCTCGAGGTAAGGGCAGGACCTCTAGGGTCTCCCTTGGGTGTTGGAATTGTAATGGAACCTTTTGGTCTTTGCTAGGCTTGATTATGATGCTCTCAGAGCTTTGGACATTTTCTTTTAGATCGAGACCCATGCAAGTCCTGCTAGGACCATCTACACTACCTTGGATATCACTGCTTATCAGTATATAGACATGAGACATGGAACTTTGACATTGTTCATGGTTTAGGAGGCGTTTCTTGCTTGTTCCTAAATTCTCTCTCCAGGGTAGAGTTTTCATGATTGCTTTGGATGATTTTTCTAGAATTGGGAGGGCTGGGGTCCGTCGCATGCCCCCCCTCCCTTGTGATATATACATCACAGTTTGTTACTTTCCTTCTATGTCCTCAGGGTTTTCTCTCACAGGGATTCAGATAAAGATATTTATGTTGGTTTTTTCCAATTCTTAACCTTAGGAGATGCCATTTTCTTGGGGGATTTCAATGCTCGTACCAGAGGCTGCCAAATCCCACGTCATGATAGATCTGAGGATGCTCTATGTCTTCATGAGATTGACTGAGATTTAGTGGATCTTCATAGGATTTTGGATGACGCATTGGGACCCCTTACAACTTATGGCAGGCATCTCTTGCACTTTGGTGAGTCTTGTGAGCTGTTGATCCTAAATGAACTTTCTAGATATTAGGATTCCAATAGGGGCACTTGTTTTCCTCACAGTTGCAGGGTAAGTGTGGTTGATTATGTCCTAGGAAACTAAGATATTCTCCCTTATATCCATCAGTTTTCTGTCACTCCAATCCCTCTAGCTGGCCATGCTCTCTTATCCTTCTCCCTCAGAGCTGACCATCCCCCCTCCCACCCTTCCTTCCTTGGCCCCCCCTCATACCACTATATTATTTGATGATGGAGAGCTACAGGCCTTCTCTTTCAATCTTTGCCAACTACTTCCTCCCCTCTTTCATTTCTCATCCCTTGAGTTGGCCTCCTCCAAATATGATAATTTCTTGTAGGCCATTTAAGAGGCAGACCTTAGCCACTATCTGCACATTTCCAGCCAACCCTCCCATCCCTCGAGCTACGGTTCCAGCCATGTGAACTGATGGTATGATGATGAATGCAAGGCACATAACAAACAAATTCATCATGCCATTTTACATACTCCCACTTCCTACTCTCTCCTCTAGAAATCCTATCGCTACCTTCTCCACCACAAGAAACGCCTCTTCATCTCATAGACGAGACGTGAATTGTGCACATTCATTCCCCATTCTCCAAAACCTTTTCATGTATCATCTTTTCCTGCCACTCCAGTCTCCCTTTCGACCTTGACCCCCAGTCCATCTTCACCCATATGACTGCCCTCTATGATGTGCCCGGGCATCCTCTAATTCTTGTCACCGCCTCCACCCCAACACCATGTAACTTGTTCTACTACATTGATATTTGACAGTCAATTTGGGAACACCAATAGTGTGGTTGATTAGGGGTTCTAGGCCAAATTTTTCAAACATGGTAGATCGACTCTTCTGGATTCCATTATTGATCTGTTTAACCATGTTTTCTCTAGATCTCCACAGTCTTGATCCCATCACACTATTCACCCAATCCACAAATCAGGGACTAGTGCTAATCCGAACAATTACCATCATGGTAAGCCACACTTTCTCTAAGATTTATGCTACCACACTTCATCTATAGTTATCAATGGAGCTTAAGGGGAGACATCTTCGAGCTATAGGATAGGCAGGTTTTAGGATAGAGTACTAGACCATTGATCCTATCCTCACCCTTCATGCCATTATTGAGGAGGCAAGGCATCACTCTTCAAAAGTCTTTTGTTGCTTTGTTGACTTTTAGAACACGTTTGACTCAGTCTTGAGGGAGGTCTTTTTTTAGAGACTCAGAGACATTGGCATCTTGAAAATCCTCATCACAACGATTATGTGTCTCTATAAGTTCGTCCTTGGAAGATTCCACACAACACATGAAGTTTCGGATTTTATTCGGAGCACCATTGGGGTGAAGCAGGGATGTCCTCTTTCCCCTACACTGTGGATATACATAGATGAGTTTGAGTCTTTTCTCCAAGAGCATATCCTGCCTGGGGACAGGTGCCTCCTCGACCAGGTCTTGATTTCCATCCTTCTTATTGGGGATGATGTGGTCCTCTTGTCCTTCACTCAAGAGGGTTTTCAAAGACAACTTGATGCCGTATCTAGTTTCTGTGGTCTTTGTCAGTTGAAGGTCAACCTAGGCAAAACCAAGGTTATGATCTTCAATGGGTCAAAGAATGTCCTCTCAGAGTATCATTTTTACTTCTGGGGTGTGGAGATTGATATTACCACTGCCCACACAGAAGGTCCTCTAGCCTCAAATCAACAAGGGCTATGGTTTCCTGTAATGTTCCAGACCAATTTCTTTTGTGTTTCTTGACTAATTTTGGTTCATATATTTTCACAAACAGTTTGCAGACTTGGACAGATTTACCAAACAATTACACAGTGGTCTCTTTACTGATTTTTGTCATGTTAATAGTGTCCAATTGACTTAATACATGCAGCAACAATTTATCTCAGCCCAAATAAACAACAGCCAGATAAGATATTATATAAATATGTAGGGAAATACATAAGTTTGAACCTGGGTTTGAAGCTGGAACCCAAGCAACAATCAGTATGGACTCTTGTAGATCATATGGGACAGCTCCAGCTTGAGAAAAAGCACCAGTTGATGCACAAATTCGCCCAGCACTTCATTTACCTCAGAAGCAAGATGAAAATAGGTCCACTCAGCCCACATACACCTGTAACAACACTCCACATCCTCAATTCAATTCTGCAGAGATGAATCAACCCCAATAAACAAGAAGAATATACTCAGGACCGTATACACAGGTTTACTTAATAATTGTTGCGCCCAGATAGCAGCAGCTCAGCCTCAACTGATAAATTCGGCACTGTGGCTCACTCCCAAACAACAGTCCCTTGTTTCTTGACTTAAGCAATGCGCCCAGCAGCTGGAAAGTGCGGCCAGTGGATGAAAGATACGCCCCACAGGTGAAGGAAGCGCCCAACAGTGAGAGAATATGCCCAACCTGTGTATAACTCAACAAGTAATAAGAGAAAGTCGCCCAAAACAGAGTTATTACTGCCCAGGAGAGGATTAAATCGATTCTCACCAATAAACTCTTATTCTACCTCAGAAATGGTGCCCCAACTCACTGTATATAACTGTACTGAAGACCCATGATTTTCTTCTAAGGTAACTTGACCCCAAAAGGAGAATACTCAACTGTCAACAATAGAGGATCGATCTCACAAATATGTTGGCTACCAAAGAAAGATCTTCAATTCACTATGAAGCTCCGTGAAGAAACTTGAAGTGATCTCTTCCCCAAATCTGAAGTGATCTATTCCCCAAATCTAGCTAGGGTGTATTGTTGCAACACCGAAACCAGAGATAACGAAGGGTTTCCTGAAACCCTAGTCTCTCTTCTCAAGAGCTCTCCAAAGTCTTTTTCTCAAATGAGCAAATGCCAGGATTGATGATAGACTCCTCCTATCCCCTTTTTTTTATACTTCTAACTTGAGCTTTTCTTTCCTTCTCTTATGAATGTGGGATAATAACCCCACTTGACTTTTTTTTCCATCCTTCATGTTCCCTTGATTATTTTCCGTTCTAGCCCACGGGAACTCAATTAGGCTAGCGGAATTCTCTCTTAGAGAGATTAGGAAGATGGGGACATTACATTTCCTCACTATCTTTGATCACCAGTGCTTTTAGAACCATTTTCAAGACACTCCATCCAAGATGGATTTCATGGACATCCTTATCAAACCCACAATTCTCTATGACTCAGGTTTGGGGACCTATCCCATTAGAGTGAGACTGGGCCATGATAAAGAGAGTTTAGGTCCTCATGCTCTGCCATATCATCAGATGCAAAAGGATAGTTCCCTAGGCCATTATTCAGGCAGAGTTCGCAGCCCACCCCTTCAAGATTGAAACCATCTTTGCACTAGTCTCCCTTTTGCATCGGGTTTGGTGCTTTGTCAACTCATCAATCGGTAGGGATCACTACACTTATCTCACTTTCTACTCCTTGAAGGACATTTCTACTACTAGTACTTATGATCGGGTTCACTACTGGTTTGTAGAGGCCCCCTAACTTCTTCAGTCTGTTGGTATGTCAATAAATTGCATCTCCTCATTCAGAGATACTCTTGATGCCCTTGGTCAACTCTTCTCGACCAAACAGGAGTCAAATAGGATTATTAGAAAGGACATCTACATACAATGCATTCGGTTTACTTGGGTAGACCCACCGGGTGGGTTAGAACTTAAACCCCAAGATGGCCTTCTATGCAGAGCACTTCATGGAACTTAGGGATGGCCTTATTGTGTTGCCTCCCCATATGCTTAGGCATTGGATGAATGCTCTTAAGATCCCTCTTAGCAAATTTTGGGTTTGCTCTCATTGGCTTCGGGGAAACCAACCATCATATCATGCGGGGTGTTGTAATTTAAGGGTTACAGAAAATGTGGTTAACAATTGTGTAGCCTTTAAACCATATTATACAAACAATAATATACAAGCATACACACATAACAAGGGGAGAAAGAAAGAGTAGAAGTAACTATAGAAACAACAAGTAGTCTTTATTATTAGATCTTTCTTTATTTATACATTTCATAAGATGGAGGTAGTTACAACTACCTTAACTACCTTGGTTGGTCAACCGACTTGGCTTCCTAGTCAACTACATAGCTTGGTCAACTTTATTACTACTCAACCCAGTCGACTAGTCTCTTCCAACATCTCCCCCAACCTCAAAGTCTTCTTCGTCTAGAAGAAGGGTGAGATGTAGAAACAAAATTTTACACAAGTAAATCGAAGTTCATTCAATTGAATACTAAATATTTTCCAGGTACTATCAGTTGCCAACTGGGTCTGTCTTTGACCACAGATTGGCTCTAAGTTTCAATTGTTATGTAAATGTTTTGCTGCTGTTTTAGGACAACCAACAGTCCAAGAACTTCTTGCTGATTTGTTACAACAAGAAAATAAGCAGATCTAAAAGACTAACACACATCATATTGTACACAGGTATTTTTGGTCAACATGAACCTGGATAAAACCCCC
>ML781940.1:816766-831694 GCA_009831015.1 Picea engelmannii
CCCTCCTCTTCCTTGCTTCATGAACAATCCTTGGCTTATTGCTAACACCCAAGGAAGGAGGATGCTTGCTACTGCCATGCATAACAATCTTGGCTCTATTATCCTTAATTTTTTGAGCATCATCATGCTCTTTATGGAATTTATCCCTCACCTGCAGATCAAGAGTATGTGGACAGCCTTCAATACCCTTCCCTTCATGCAAAATGTGAGCCTTGACTCTTGTGTAAGAGCCCTTGAAGGTCTTATCCTTCTTGCATAAATTGCACTTCCATTCCCATGAACCTCTACCAGCACCCATAGCCTTGACCTTGGTAATATGCCTCCAAAGAGGATAGTATTCCTGCTGTCTTCTTACTTTAGCAGCTCTAGGGGTAGATGAAACAACACTTTGAGAAGCGATGAATGCTACAAGAAAAGAAGAAAATTTGTTCACCAAACAAAACAAAAATTTGTATATTGCAAACCAAGAGAACAAAAAAAATCTACTAACTTGCTAAGTAAACATAAAATAAATCTACTCACCAAATAGAAAAGAAATCTGCTCACTAAAACCACACAATCTCCTTCTTGCTGTTGTAGGAAGCTCCTCTTGTTAATGAAAGTGTGAGGAATGAGTGAAGCAAGTGGTTTCTTATAACAAAGCAAGGAGATTTAGGGTTTCTATTTGCATCTAGAAATTTCTTTTTAAATTAAAAAAAAGGGCAGAAAATCATCTTTATTCTCATTGGAGAATACAAAAAAAGACATTACTAAATCTAACTGGTAATTTGGGGGCTTGATGGCCCCCTTTTTTCCCTTAATTCGCTTTAAAATCATCTGAAACGCGGCCGTACGGGCACGGTACGGCCGGGAAACTTTGTTGGCCATACCATACGTCATTTCCAAATCGGAAAACACCGTACGGTACGACCGACAGTGTTTCCCGACCGTAGCGTACCCGTATCGACGTTTCGCCTCGTTTCTGGGGCAGAAACAGGGGGGTGCATTTCCTGCAACTTAGAGTCAAACCTTTTCTTTAACAATACAATAAATAGACCAGTGCCTAAAATATACCCAAAGTTTACTTATTGAGATATGCACATAAACATATATTTACAACATAAAATAAAACATGAAATATTTACACAATGAATCAAATAATGAAACAACTATTTCCAAATGACTAAAGAATGCTTTCAACCCAAAAACAATGATGCTTCAATACATGTAAATATCCACGATGAAAGAGATTGCTGAAAAGTAAATAACTTGAAATTGAAGATTGCTTGGAAAGTAAAAATCGCATGGAAAGTAAATTGCTTGAAAATGAAGTAGCAAAACTTGAAAGTGCAAGTGTTGTGAATGTAGTGTTGGTTGATTTAAATAAATTTTAGGGCTTTCTTGAATTAGGAGGAGTTAAGTGTGATAGATACAAGCCTAAACTATGTGACTACCCTGAATCCCTATCCCTTCAACCAAAAGGAAGTGTTAGGTGCTCAAGAAGAAGGACAAACAAGGTCCTTCTCTAGCTCCACAGGTCAAATCCGGAATGCTTGGGTGCTCAAGCAAGGAGGACATGTAGTGCCGTGAAGCCGTCCTCGATTTCAACCCCTTGTAGCCTCCCAAGTTACCCTTTTTGGTGGTAGAAACAATAGATGGATTGAGTGCCTAATTAATCTAGCCACATGGTCCTTTTGCCCTTTCTTAGTTACCCAAGTTCCACAAAGTGGCAAGGGGAGGGAATACGGGGCACAAATTCAATTACTTTCCAAAATAAAGAAATTACACTAGCCTTCACGATATTGCATGAATGTCTAGGCCAATCTCTTTGCAAGGTGTGGGAGAAAATTAATGTTTGAAATAACTTGGAAATAAAATATAACAAGGCCTAGCCACACAACTTTGCCTTAAGGACAAAGGTGGACAAAAAAAAAATGCAACTTTGCAACCTCACAACAATGGCACAATGTGGAGGATAGGCCTATCGATTTTGTGCCAAGGTGGGTGAAATAAGAATAACTTAATTAAAAAATTATCCTAGCCACACAACCTTCTCTTTATGGGAGAAGTGGGGCAAACAAGAATATGTAAAAACAGAAAATTAAAATCTGATCTAGCCTTCACGATTTTGCATGGATGGCTATGCCAATCTCTTTGCAAGGTGTGGGCAAACTAAAGCTAAATTATCAGATTTTTTAATTTAGACAAGAGAATGCAAGCCCAAGAGACTCTCTTGGGCTACTTACAATGCTTTAGAAGATTAGAGAAGGAAGGGGGTTTCGTACCCAAACTCTTGGAGGCTTCCTTGAGTGTTTTTGGGCCAAATTTGAGTAGCACTTCCCCTTAACCTGGCGAGAATCTGCATAAAACAACAAGCTATGCTTGTTGGAAAATGCTACAAAACACTTTTAGAATTTATTAATTTTTGTTAGTACATAAACATAAATTAAAAGGAAAATTTCTGAACATTCAAAAGTATTTTAAATGACTATTTCAGACCATAAAAAATGTTGCAATGTCAGAGGAAAAGAGGGAGATGAGAATAGAAATATAAATGAAGCCTTAGATGGTTGAATGAGTGAATTTCCAGATCTGAAATTCAGTCCTCCAAACCCTTTAACGACATGCAAATAAGTATTTTCTTGCTACACAGTACAACAAGGAGGTGAGTGCATCAAATAAGTTTGCAAAATACTTTCCAAACTTGAAAGAAACAATCACAAAACTAACAACAATACTACTACGAATTATTTCCAAGCAAAATACTTTGCTTGGGTCTCCAAGTTAAACTAATGAAGCAAAAAAAACACAAGAAATGAAATGCAACAATATCACCTCACAAGAAAACCATAAACAACATCAAGAAGACTCCCAATGCACACCATAGATCCTCCAAAACTTCCTTTATTATTCAGAAAATGTTGTTGCAAATACTTGCAGCAAGATTTTACAATGAGAGAATGAGAGAGAGAGAGGAGAGTGTGAGAGATTTGGGCAGCATAGACTTGCTCTGAGAATAGATGGAGAAATGAGGAGGGGTAGGCATTCTTTTATACTTGGGAGAGAGGAAAGACCCCTCTTGGATGATCTCCAAGTGACATTCATCCAAGGGAAAGAGACAAAGTCAAGGACGGTGCACTTTTAGGGTTTTGGTAGTGATTAGGGTTTGAGGGGTGAGAGGGGAAGGGGGAAAACACCTTTTCCTTTCATCAAACATTAAGTTAGACTCAAAGGAGGGTGCACTTAGGGTTTTGGCTGCCCTCTCACTTTAATTTTTGATTTTGACCAAGTTGATGAGCAAGGGGGTGCACTTTTAGCTAGGGAGTGACCACTTTAAGTTGTTGGCTTAGCAATGGGGGGTATTTTTAAGTGGAAAATCACTTTTCCAACTTAGGAAAAAGGTTAGGAAACCTTTCCCACTCTCTCTCATTACTTTAGTCACCTTTTACAATTTTTGGCTTTTTACCTTAGCCAATTAAATCCTAACTTTTGAATGACTCTGACTCCTCATGGACAATGACCTAGCAAGACTTGTCCAATTGAGTTGAAACTTGGTTCAAGGGTGTAGGGGGTCATCTGCCATTTGATTTGAGTACCCACACCCCTATAAAAAATCCCCAAGGACCAAATTTTTACATTTTACATTAAAAATAATTAAAATTTCCAATTAATGGAAAATTTTAATAATTAAAAAAAACCTATCAAAACTTAACGAAATTCCGCAAGACTCTAGAAGATGTCTAGCATGGTCATTTACAACATTCCTAAACCTTAGTCACCCCTTGGGCTTGGTCATTAGAATGCCTTTCACCACTTTGAAGGAGTTTGTGAGTGAAAAACTCAAGGATAATTAAAATGGCCTGTTAGGCCACAGATTAATTACTCGAGGAAAAAAACACTCGATGAAAGGACTTCCCTAATGATAAAGTCCTATGCAACGAACTAAAAAAAATGACTCATGCTGACCTATTACATTATTATCCCACGCAGGGGAGCGAACATTCAATTGCATAGAAAAACATGTTGGGGGAAAAATTTGCCTTGCTGAGCCATAATTCTTTGAAATATGTTACACCATAAGGTACATCGCTTCATGATACATGACATTGAACCCTAGTTGAAACAGGTGGTCAACACACACAACTACTACAATGCCATTGGCCATAGTTAGGATCCGTATGACTATGCAACAATCAACTAGTAGCACACAACTACTACAATGCCATCAGCCATAGTCATACCTATGATTATGCAAAAATCAGTTAGTAACACATAGTTACTACAATATGCCATCAACCATAATCATAGTCGATGTCTCTATAACTATACATCAATCAACTAATAGCACACAACTACTACAATATGCCATCAGTCATAGTTATAGTCTCATCCAGTAACACAAAGCTACTCCCATAGTCCTCATGAATATGCATGTGATGTTTCTTCTCTCATCAAGTTCGATAGTGCATTACCCCCTCAGTCACCTCACATGATTGCTCTAGGGAACCCTTGGCCAAAGGGGTTAGCTGGCATGAGAAGAAAAAACACACCTCCCTCTCAACGAGGGTGGACATTTTGCATCAAGCCTGTCTCTGGAGCACCTCGAGTCTTTTTCACTCCTAGTCAAATCAACATGACTAATAGGAGAAAGACTGCGCCTGGGTCATTCACCACTATCCAAATAAGCATGGCTAATCCTGTGAGTGAATGTATCATTTTTCCTTTGTCAAATCAGCATGACCAATTTGAGAGAATGTTTGCCTAATGCTACTCATTTGTTCATTGCCTTAGATTGAATTTGCTCATCTGTGGATGTGTACTAGAGCTTAACTGCTCCCTTTTGCATCATGTCTTAGATGAAGTCCTGCAATAAAATTTCGAAGCCACACTACTTCACGACTTGCAATACTAGCTACTATATACTCTACCTCTGCTATACTGAGTGCCGTTGATGTCCGTTTCTTGCTCAACCATGAGATCACGCTGATCCCAAACTGAAACAACATTCGAAAATACTCTTTCGATCCACTGGATTCCTTGCCCAGTCAAAGTTTGTATATCCCTGTAGCATCACATCTCCATCCGAGACATATCTCAGATCGTATCCAATCGTACCACGTAGTTACCTCAACACATGTTTTGCTGCCATCCAATGTACATGTCTAGGTTCAACCATGTACTAACTCAAGGCATTCACTACAAAGCATATGTTCGGCTTGGTGTAAACCTAGTACATCAAGGATCCAATCAACTGTCTGTACATCGTGGGATCCACCAAATATGAAGATGAATCACTCAAGAGCTTCATATTTATCGTCATAGGTGTGGCCATGGACTTGCAGTCCATCATCCCGAATCTCTGTAGGATCTCAACAGTATATTTTCCTTGGCTAAGGAAAATCTTATCTGATCTCTGCCACACCTCCAATCCCAAGAAGTAATGCATCAAACCTAGATTCTTCATCTCAAACTCTGAAGTGAGCTCCCTCTTGCACCCAACTATGAGCTTCTCATCTCTTGTTAGAAACAGGTCATCCACATATAGGATCAATGGTAAACCATCCCCAAGCTTATCAAATAACTATATGAGCTGGCATATCATGTCCTGGATGCCTGTTTAGGCCCGTACAAAGCCTTCTTTAATTTGCAGACATGAGACTCCTTCTCATGTATCTTGTGGATGCTCTAAGTACACTTCTTCTGGCTACTAGAGCAAGTGTCTCGTCATAATATTCTCCCTCTTGCTGGGAGTCTCCTCAGATCAGAAATCTCTCTTTGTACTTCTCTATGCTTCCATCTACAACATGCTTGATCTTATAGATCAACTTGGAAGTCACCACTGACTTCCCTTCTAGTCAAGGGACCAAGGCAAAGATCCATATCCCAATCCTTTTGATTGGCTTCCTCCTCTGTCACTAAAACAAAGGAATCCTCCCAGGAGGTCTCATATCTCCTCGAAGCCTATGAAACTTCGATCTAGCCTCCTCAACTCATGACACCTGTCTATCAGTCTTGAAAGACTTTTCTCTCTCCCATCTGAATCTGAGGAGGAATAATTTTTGAATGAAAGTCTCTAAGCCACTGACTCTCTCTGAGATCAGTTTCACTCTGAGTCTGCATGCTCCCTATGAAGCTATATGATCTCCGGAGCCACTTGCTTCTCTTCATGATATGACTCATCAATTCCATATATTTGTATCTCCTTTGCATCCTGCAAAGTTTCACGAGAACATGTTGGTCTCTCCCTGGTCGCTAAATCTTTTCTGGGTAGGCCCTTCTGGGTCTACTGACTCTTCCTGATGATCTGAAGAGTGATCAACTAAATCAGAGAGATCTGTACGGTCATCTTCGAAGTCTTCTGCTCCTTACAATCAATCTCCATATGTGATACTCTTGTATCTCGTAAGAGTACCCTTCTTGCCAGAAGGTTCATGGATTTGTACGATTGTGTACACAACTCTATGTCTGGATAGTCTGCTCCATGTCTCGGCTAGAGACCATCTAAACTATTGCCTCCTGCAATGGTCATCATAGCTCCTTTTCATAGCTATCACCTGTGACCTACCCAGAACCAAAAGACAAGAACAACATCTCCATGGTAACCTTCATGGAATGGTCAGTAACCAAGAACATTTCCTAGAGGAGATCAAATTCATGTTGCAGACAAGTGCATCATTAATACTGAACAATGAGCATTTACTTAATGGTAATCGTACCAACAATATTCAAGTGTACCTAAACTTTTGATAGCAATAGCAATAATAGAACTCTAAAGACTGCTATTCTAGGTACTATACTTACTTAAGCTACAACAATATAAAATATCAAACTTGATATGCAAACCTGGAGTCTAGCTGTTGTTGTCTTGCTTGAGTTGCCTTCTATTGTTTCTCCTACTCCACGGTCATGTGCTTGGAAGCACCACTGGCTAGAAAACAAACTCTTCATCCTTTGACTTATGCTCTTCAGTATCTACTGTATGTGCATGGTGCTTCTTCTTTCCTTTTCATGTTTGAGAGGACATTGTGCGGCATAATGGCCCATTTCCTTGCAGTTGTGGCATCTGATCTTTGACACATCCTTCTTGTAACGTGGTCTCTTAGACTTCTTCGGACTGCCTTCTTCCCTTTCCTTTCTCTTCTTCACTCTCATGCTAGTTGACATTTTCGCTGGTAGAAACCCTAGCTCTGAAAATTTTCGATTTTTCAAACTTCACCAAACTAAAGTTTGAGGGTTTCAGGGGGGTGCGCTAGGCTAGGGAGCACTGCTCTATGTAAAGAAAAGTCCCAATGCCTTTGGGTTTAGTGCTCAACGAGCTTGACAATTACTGTGCAGCGGCAGTTTGGAGTGGGCCCATAACCTGTTAGTGTTTCTTTACTTATAGAGCAGTAGTGTTCTTTTAGCATTAACTTGTTTATCATATACTGAGCAATATTACCATAAATAGAGACAAAAGAACACAAGAGAATTATCCTGGGAAAACCCCAAATGGGGGAAAAACCTAACAACCTTTCTTAGATAGATTTTGTTCACAAAGCAAGTCCAAAACAGATAAACCCTAGCTCAACCAGAAAACACCACCACAGCTGCAACAACAGCTCTATACCACTAGACTCCAGGACTGAACAAGAAGAAACTGAGTCAAGACGTCCTTTATTTATAGTTTTCCTGGCCCCTAGACTGGGCCACCTTCTTCTCTAGAAAGGTGCCACTTCATTATTCTAATTCTTCTGGGCTGACTTCTCTTCTAGGGTGTTTCAACATCTGTCCAATGGATCTCTTGCTTCCGGAATATTCTCTGCATCTAAGAAAGGTCATCTAGGAGGGTAAGATCCTCCCGCAGCAATCAAACATCAGCAAGTAGCAGTTCAATGTTGTCTTTGTAGGTAGAACTATAAATAGTTGGGTTCACATCCTTGTGCGCACGTAGTTTGGTGTTCAAGCAAGTTTGCTTGGATATTCTCACTGGGAAGTTTTAATTACCAACGCGTCATATTATCTAACGGTGAGGTTTTATCAGTTTCCATCCATCTAGTTGGTTTCTCTGCTCTTACATACTTCAGCAAGTGGACTGCACTCTTCCACTTCTTATTTACTTGACTGGTTTGGGATGCTCAGCCATACTCTTTAACCAACTTTCTCCCTTCCAATACCTTTACCAGCTTGGTCCTGTAGTAATCCGCATACAGAACATAATTGTACGAGCAGTCGGGGTCGACCAATGCAAATGATGTGAGCAGTGTTGCACTACTCATCAATCATATTTCATGCTACTCTTAATAAGATAGCATATGCCAGTGATTCACAACAGTTGGACTGTGCTACCATCAACCCAAATCAGAAGTATTGAATCAGTTGAAACTATTTTGTCTAAGCAAGTCGAGTATTTTCAATCAAAGTGGGGAGACTTAAAATTATATTCTCCATGAATACTTCATTGAGTATTCTTCCAGTCGGGAATGAGGAATTCTTATAAGCAGTCGGTCATTTTTATCTGTCAACTGCTGTTGATTTCTTAAGTCGACGTGCTTCTCTTATCTGCTCCTTTGTCATTGATCTTCTAGAAACAATTCCAAATTCCATTGATGCAACTGCGTGAGCGGTGGGTTGAATAAGTGGTGAGTGATTGATCCTTTGTATGAACGGTTGAGGAATTTTAAACGTTTTACTATAGATTATTAAAGCAATATGAGGAGTTCTTCCTTCCTCAATCCATTAACCAAACTCGCATAAATTTCAATCCCTTTGGTTTAGCTTTCAAGTTTCTAGTCGACTTTGTTGTCAAACTTACTTTGTCCCGACCAATATAAACTCCAGCAGTGATTGTCAACAGTTCTATTTACTTGATTTCTATTTGCTTGGTTGTATTCTCCTACTCCTTACATCGCTATCCTTGAGTGTTAACCATATCTTCACCGATTTGCGCATGAGCATCACAAACTATATTTTACAGAATGAATAGCAAAGTTATCCCCTAAAAAGACTTCTTTGGCAGCATCTCGATGCACTATATCAGCAAAGCTTGAGTCTCAATCTTTCAACCTGATGGGCATCATCTCTCTCACAATATCTAGAATACCATCAAACCAATTTTTGCTCAAGGGCACCATCTGAGGGCATCAATGACAACATCGTTGTTTTATATCTCAGCGGAACCGATAGCCTTTAGGTGGAGTGTATCAATACCCATTCAATTTGTTTTTTTGTTCTTTTTACCGAATTGATAATCTGTAGAAGCAGTGCCAACCAATTCTGCTTGGACTAAATCTTCAGTTGCTCATTGTTTTCTTGTTTGTTTCATGGAAGTTGAATGCTTATGGTATAACTCTTGGTTTGAATAGATTATGCAAATACACATTATTTTACCCTTGTGATTCCTTGTTCTTATTTTATCTGAAGGGATGTTTTCTTGGAGTCCATGTACCTTTCTACATAAATTTGGTATATACCTTGCTAAAGAATTTCCATATACTCTGCAAGGCATCAAAGTATGCTATGGATGTGTATCAAAGAATGATACATGTATTTTGTTCTTGAATCTTACATTCAACCATTTTAAATCTGTGTGCACGTAGTTTTTAATAACTTCATTTTCTTGGGTTGGTGGGTATAGCTGTGGGTGTGATGCGTCCACTTATAAGCATGATAACAACCACCACATTGTTGATGCAGTACTCTCAAATCATTATGCATAATCTTCTGATTTTGATTTGAGGTTGTATTTTGGCAGGGAATTGTTTTATGCTTGCTGCTCATATGCTCACCGGTAGTGTACTATAGAAAAAAGAAGAGTTTTGTGATTTCTGGAGCAACAAGAATACCTACCAACTCAAGATTCTGAAATTTTTTCCGCATTGATGTGGACAGTAATTCCAATTTCTTAATGAATTGGAATGTCAAGATGTATAAAGTTACTTCCATACAATCAGCATTTTTATGCATACTGTAGAATTTCTAGTGACACTCAATTGGAGTAGGTTTCTCTTGCTATTTAAATGATTCGTAATCAATTAAATTGATTAAATTTTAACAAAAAATCTTCTGTGATTCATATTCTCGGATAATTCTTATTGCATCTATGCCATGCAAAGACTAATATCTAAATATTATTTGAGCTTTTTGCTCAAAATTTCTGATAAGATATATTTTGCTTGTAGGGCACAATGTCGTAGATCTATCTTGTTCACAAGTCGGGCAAAGTTTGGTTCTACATGTCATTGTCTTCCGATTAGAATAATCACTTTGTGTGTTTGAGGGGAAAAAATGCTCTTCAAAATTTACAGAGGTCTAAATCTTTAAAGAAACCTGTATGTTTTTCTGATCACAATGGCTTCGTGTGATCATAATAATTTGTTAGTCTTTTTTCTTTATTGTAAACAGCAAGAAAACTGATATTTATGTGCTGATTATATGGTCGTTACCTTTATCCTAGTCTCTTTCTTTGTGATGAAGATTAGTGTTGTTGGATGTACAATTGTCAAGGGAGATATGCTTAGTAGCAGTTTTCAACGTGTATGGAAACTTGGCATGTAGTGAATACTCATAGAGTTGAATGTTAGAACACTACATTGTTAATACATGAGACCTCCTTTCTTTTCTATGTTATATTCCTCTTTAATCTGAATGATAGGACAAGTGCATGGCTCTTCTATTTGGCATATTTTTTTTCTTTACTTGTACTTCATTTATTCTCTTGTATTTCCTCATGTCTTGAGCAAGAGAAATGCCTATGATCATGCAAAGGAAGACAAAGTTGAAAGCCCCATGAAGCAAAAAATGCAAAATAAGTTAAGGATGCCAAGACCACAACATTAAAGGTGGTTTCAACTTTCAACAATGGAAGGCACTGGTTAGCTTGAAGCTCCTTAGTTTGAATTCATTAGTGGAGTTCTATTGTTTTTTACTTGGAGAGTGATAGATTTGCTTTCATGTCTAGATCTAACCAATGACCTTATGGAACAACACACAATTGTAAGGGTAGGGTTTTGTTGAAAATTTGTTAATTACGTTAACATTAGATTTACCATAGCAATTTGAACTTCTTTTGTATGCTCGTTTCTCCATAGGTGATGTTGCACTATTGCCACCCAACCATAGGCACCTACTCGTGCCATCCCCGAGCATAACATATACATCAAACCCTTCTACACAAGGGGAGAAAACCCAACAAACCTTCTTATAGAGAATATCCTTGCCAATATAAAATAACCAAGAACTAGCTCTATTCACTAGGGAAAACCACAAGAAAGAATCCCAACAACATAGATACACCACACCCTAGCCAAAGCGCTAGGGTGTCTAGCCTCCACTAGCGTACCACCAACAATACTGCAACAAACCGTAGCTAGAGTGCTAGGGTAGCTGGCCTTCACCAACGCATCTACAAGAGATAAGATAAACCCCAAATAGACTTGTGCCATCCTTCATATTGCAATTGCAGCCGCGGCTGCAACTCTCTCCACCAAAATTGCACTATAGATGAGAGTGAGTGTGTCAAATGAGGAAGGCGTCACCCTTATTTATACTAATCTATCCAGTGACTTTTTTGACAGGGCCGACCTGACCTTTCTGGAAAATATAATTCTGTTTATCTTATTCTTGTGGAGCTGACTTTTCTTCTGGATCTATATAATTCATCTTTATTATTTTCTGTGAGGCCCACTGGGATCTTCTTGATTTCTTGGCATCTTCATCTATAAGAAAGGTTATCTCAGAGGTGAATACCTCCCACAACTACCAGAAACATTAGCACTCCCTCTTAGCGAGGGAAGTATTCTCCATGATGTTTTTCCTATGGTCCTCATAGCCTCGCATGCTATGCCATGGTCATGCATACCAAGCTACTGGTAGCATCATCACATCACACATGGATACACCCAATGTGGACCTTTTCTAGGGCCTCATCACCAATAGAATATACTAGGACCTACATGCCCATAGGACCTTCTTTTTCCAGTACATTATGAAGATCGACCATAGTTACAATTTCAACACTCCCTCTTAACTAGGGAGGTATTCATAATCAACCAAGTATTATGTACTCAAGTTGACAAATCTATCTAGCGAAAGGTTACATCAAAATATCATCATCTGCATACCCTGTAACAACCTGCCATAACACATGACATATAATCATCATTTGCATTATCTCATGGAGTAACCCTCCATCTCACAGAGCCATACTCAAGTTGAGTAACCAAGCATGATGTTGAATAAGTCAGGTGCTAAACCCTGCATAACGCGCAATTGTCACACACTCAACATAGTGACTAGTGACCATTATGACCATTCTTCTAACCATATGAATCATAGAGTAACTCTATCATATGGATCATAGAAGAATAACTATCCTCACAGATGCTGAAAGCCACGTCATGGGCTACTGAGACCATTCTTCTAACCATATGAATCATAGAGTAACCCTCTATCATATGGATCACGAAGTAACCCTCTATAGAAGAAAACACGTCTCCACAGACGTTGAAAGCCACACCATGGGCTACACGGACCATTCTTCCTAATCTGGTCACTATTCGTGACACATGAAGAATGACTCTCCTGGACCATTTTCCCTAATCTGGTCACTATCTGTGACACAGGGAAAGTGACTATCCTGTACTAATCTCCCTAATCTGGTCACTAGCTGTGACACAGGAAGACAGACCATTCTTCCTCACTGGGCAATGCCCCAAGAGAATCACTGTCCTATATCATTTTCATGCAGAAAATGACTGTCCATGGTACATCAACAATCTGTCAAACTTGGACCATTCTCCACTACGAGAATCTCCATCGACAATCTGCACATCTTGGACTAACCATCCACTAGCACACGGACTATCCATGATGCCAATCATCGACACTCCCTCTCGCCCAAGGGAGCAATTTCCACAAGCCCTAACTTGTCCTTGAAGTGTACAAACTTCGACCTGGACATAGGTTTTGTCAACGTGTCCACTGTTTTCTCATCGGTGGAGATGTACTGGAGATTCACTTCCCCCTTCTGGACTCTGTCACGGAGATAGTAGTATTTGATCTCATTGTGCTACAACCTGTTATGGAACATCGGGTTCTCTGAAAGCCTCACACAACTTTGATTACCACAAATATATCATGATCAAATTCAACACCTGATTAAATAGTCTAGAAACCAGCTTACGGAGCCACATTGCTTTTGTACAAGCCTCACAAGCTGCAATATACTCTGCCTCTGCAGTGCTGAGTGCGACAGACTTCTGCTTCTTGCTAGTCCAATATATCACGGTCAAATTCAACACCTGATTAAATAGTCTAGAAACTAGCTTACAGAGCCACATTGCTTCTTCTGTACAAGCCTCACAAACTGCAATATACTCTGCCTCTACAGTGCTGAGTGCGACAAACTTCTGCTTCCTGCTAGTCCAATATATCATAGCAGAGCCCAAATTGAAACATACGTCTGAAGTTCTCTTTCTGTCATCTGCACTCCCTGCCCAATCAGAATATGTATATCCCTACAGTTGTGCATCACTGTTTGAGACATATCTCAAACCATAATTCAACGTCCCACATGGATGCCTCAGAATATGCTTTGCAACTATCCAATGCTCATGTCTCGGTTCCACTTGGAACTGGCTCAATGTATTCACATCAAAGCATATGTCTGGCCTAGTATTTACCAAATACATCAGTGAGCCAATCAACTGTCGGTATGTGGACACATCTACTGGCGCAAAATCTGAATCTCTCAACTTCTTTAGGTTCGTCACCATGGGAGTGGCCATGGATTTACAATTCATCATCCCAAATCTCTGAAGGATCTTCACAACATACTTTCCTTGACCAAGGAAGATTTCTTTGGGCTTCTGCCATACTTCTAATCCCTAGTAATAGTGCATAAGAAAAAGATCCTTCATATTAAATTAAGAGGCTAGCTCCATCTTACACTGAAGAATGAGAGGCTCTGCACATGTCAGAAACAAGTCATCAACATATAGTAGTAAAATCACAGGTACATCATTCACAACCTTGAAGTAAAGGTTCGGGTCTGCATAACTCTTGGAGAATCCAAGTCTTGTCAAATAACTGTCGATCCGCGCATACCAAACTCTTGGAGCTTGCTTGAGTCCATACAAGGCCTTCTTTAATCTGCAAACATGAGACTCTCTAGAGTGAACCTCAAAACCTTGAGGTTGCTTGATATACACTTCTTCGTCAATCACTTTGTTCAAAAAAGTTGTCTTCACATCCATCTGGTGGAGACTCCAACCCATAGAGGATGCAAGAGAGATAATGGATTTGATAGAAGTGTATCTGGCAACAAGTGCAAACGTCTCATCATAGTCTTCTCCCTCTTTTTGTGAGAAACCTCTAGCCACGAACCTCGCTTTGTGCTTCTCGATGCTCTTGTCAACTGCATGTGAGATCCTCTAGAACTCCTGAAGGCTACCTCCTCCTCAAAGGAAACATCCCTGCTCACCTCAATCTGTCTCTGACCTGGGATGTAGATCCGATATGCTTACGACGATTCACGATACCCAACAAATGTATCCTTCTTGTCTGAAAGGTCTAACTTCATCCTTTTTTCCTTGGGTACGTGGATGTAAACATGACACCCAAATATCCCAAAGTGTCCAACCTGTCACTGTAACCAACCTGTCACAATCACTACCACTATCTCATCCATGAGACCAGATCCACTCATGAAAGCAATTGTCATAGGTCCACACAAATCTGAATGCACAAATTCTAAGATCCTCTTGTATCTGCTGTCAATGCTCGGAAAAGATCCCTTGGCATTCGTGCCAAGAGCACAACATGTGCAAATGCCATCATGCTCAACACAGAGCTGTGGAAGCCTTGTCACCATCTTCCCCAGAACGAGAAGAGCTCTATAATGCAAATGAGCAAGTCTCCTTACGCCATAACTCATTTAGGCTGATAAAATCATGCACTAGGATTTGAACTGGT
>ML781940.1:844695-857033 GCA_009831015.1 Picea engelmannii
AGTTTCCAATCAAAGTGAATGTTGAGATATTTGCTTTCCAAATAATTGAGGCATTTTGGTATTTTTTAACATGTTTTCTTACCTAATCTTCCAAAGAGTTTGGTGCTATGTATTTGTCCTTTATGACCTGAACCCATAGTCTGAAACTTTGAATAAGTATCAAGACATTTTTTGTAGATAATGCCTTAGAGAATTGGAAGATGTTCTTGAGGCTCCATTCTCCTTGAGACTTTGGAATTGCTATTTTTTCCAAGAAGGAAATACCATTCCTTTCTTCCCTCTCTCTCTAGACCAAATGAACCTATAACATACTTGTTTGATTTATTACAAAACGTCTTTCAGAATCCAGGCGAGGGACATCCAATAAATTGGAATGACTTCGTGAATTGCTTTGACAAGGACCAATCAACATCCTCTAGAGAGCCAACATTTGCACTAAGTATTAATCTTTTTTCCCATCTTCACTATCAACCACTTCTGGTCACCTTTTTGATACAAGTTAGGTTTCAAGTGAAATCCTAAATATTTCATTCCAACCTCAAAATCAACTATGTTATAAGGAAGAAAGCTAAGATATTTGAGTTTTTTCTTCCCTTGAGAGGCTCCAGAAGGAGATCGTTGATTTGGTCAATTTTATCTTCGTATTAGTTTCCTCACAGAGAATGTCAACGATCTCATTAAGTTTCTCAACCATTCTTCTAGAGCCATCACAAAAGATAAGAATGTCGTTTACAAAAAGTAGATGAGTAATATTATAAGAGTTGCCACATTTATACCTTTGAAACTGCGACTTCCTGAAGTCACCTTTAATGATCTATTGAGCCCTTATACAAGAAGGATAAATAAAACAGGGGATAGAGGACATCCCTATATAATCCCTCTTTCTAGCTTGAAAAAAGGTGACATAACTACATTTATAAGGCTTGAAAAAGAGATCACATTGATATAGTTCATTACCCACATGACAAATTAATGACAAGATCCCATATGAATAAGAATTAACCTTAAGAAGAGCCAACTCACTTGATTGAAGGATTTGGAGAGATCCAATTTTACAATCTTACTTCTTAAATTCCTGGTCTTTATTGAGGGAAGTCCTTCTTCTGCAACCCCCACAACCTCATGGATTTGTTTCCCTTCCAAAAAGCCAAATTGTTTAGGTGAGATCTGTCGGGAGAGGATATCTTTCATCCTTCTTGCTATGTTCTTTGATATAATTTTTCATATGCAATTACACATGGATATTGGACAAAAGTTTTTAGAGCAAGAGGAATTCTCATATTTTGGGATCAATGCTATGAATGTTGTATTAAAGGATACCAAAATTTTCCCTATGGTTCTTGAAGCCTCAACCACTCTCCTTAAGTCTTCTTCGATAAAATCACAACATTTCAAGAAGAATTCAACTATGAGTCCATCTAGACCAGGGCTCCTGTATTTTTGAAAGCCTTGTAGGGTCCTAACAAGTTCTTCTTTACCCACTTCCACCATTAGGGCTTGATTGCCCCTTGGATTGAAAAATCTTGGGAAGTAGCTTGACAATCTAATTATTGCTACAATGGTTGCACGATAAAATGCTTTAAAGGGAGATTGAAAGTATTTGATCCCTTCTACTTCCATCTCAATGAAATTTGCTGCCCAAGTTCCATCATTTTTCTCTATCTTCCAAACATAGTTTATATATTTCCTACAATTGGCATATTTGTGCAAAAAATTAGTGTTCTCATCTCCCGCATGAAGCCAAATAGCATGTGTTTAATACTCCATTCTTTCTATTTGTAGGAAAGAATGTGCCTCTTTTTGTTCTCTAGTTGATTTATCTCACCTTTTTGTTTCTCCAACAAGAATCCAAAGACATCATTGTTGTAATGTGAGGCTAGAATTTATTCTACTTATTTTAAAGTCCCATCATCCGTTCATTTTTTCTCCGTGGACCATTTGATTGCAACCTACTTTTCCCTTTTTAGATTTTGATGAAATCATAGGGGAGCTGATTCATTTGAGTCATCAAAGGGATTCCAAGCCTCTTTTACTTTATTCACAAAATCTTCTTCTTTTAGCCATTCAAGGTTCATTTTGAATGGGCTAGGTGGTGTTCCTTGGGTAAGGGCCACCTCAAAAAGCATGGGGTTGTGTTCTGAATCACTCTCAGTGGAGACCCATTGGCGAATTCTAGGTGTTTCTAGAAAATCTTCTCATATTAAGAATCGATCTAATCCATTTTCTATTTTGGCCTCCTTAGTCATGTTTCTCCATGTTGTGGTTAGTTTTGTAGGTTGTCTACCTGGGTTGTTTCCCCCCAAACGTCCGATGCTCCCAATGACAAATTAAGATCCCCTTTGATTACCACCAAACCTTTTTGAATCCATTCATTGTTGAAGAATTTTCCCCTTCATTCTAGCCTATACGAGTAAGGGCCATATATATTCAAACAAGTGATTTCTTTTCCAAGGTCGAGAGAGAATTGAGAAATCTCCAAACCTAATAAAAAATTCCATGAATTAGAATAGGAGAAAGATCCTTTTTTCCACCCTATAATGTTTCCCCCAAATCTTCCTATAACATCAATAAATCTAAAATACTAGACTACCTTCTCCTCATCTGTGATAAGCTCTTGCAAGAAAATGATAGATGGATTGTGAACATCAATTAATCTTTTAACAACCAATTTATTTGAGGAAATGACTAGTCCTTTGTAGTTACAAGATAGGAAAATCATTTGGAAACATCCCTAGGGGAGTTTTCTCTAAGGGCCCCAATTTGTGATAGTTGTCTTCCACTTTTTACTTCAGAATTTGATTGCTTTTGAGCCAGGGATATGGATGGTTTTATTCCCCTCTAAGATGCTTTGGATTCTTTCTCATCTAGAATATCCAATCCTCTCACCATCCGACATAAAAAAAATGGATGATCCTCTAGTCCTTGGTCCGAGGTTATATTTTGTTACCTTTGAAGCTTGGGAATCACTGTGAGTATTCAGTTCAACTATCTTTCTAGGTGAATTCTTGGAATTTCCTAGTGAGAAAGACCCACTACCTTCTACCCCTCCCAATCCATTCGATGGAATAAGAGGAGGAGGCTTGGTGATAGAAATCCCTAAAAGGCTAGGGAGAAAATTGCCATCTTAACCCCTAGGATTATTTCCTAACCCTACCTCCCAAGACCCCAAAAACATGTTTTTAGGAGTTTTTTCAACATCAAGTAGAGGAGGAAAATTTTGCTTACCCGAATCATCTTAGTGTTCAATTCTAGTTTTTAGTTTTAGGGGATGCACCTCTTATTGACCTATATCCTCCCTTGCTATTGATATTAGCAAAGAGTTGTTCTCAGGTGAGCTTTTCAGGTTTCCCTCATATGGGTCCTTCTTCATTGGAGACTGAGCAATACCCTTGCCACCTTGATGCATCTTGTGCACCCAGACTTTCCTTCTATTTGGGAGAGGGAATTCTTTGGCTAAGTGCCCATATTCATGGTGTCATCCACATTTAAAGGGAATTCCTTTGTAATCGAGGGGTTGATAAAAAATTGCAAGTCCCTTTCAGATTATGATAGAGTTAGCCAAGCCTTTGGATAGTTTCAATCCAACTAGAATTCTAGTTATACCCATGTATCTAGTGTTACAATAAGAATTGTCAGTGTCATAGAATAAACCCAAAGCGTTTCCAATTTTATTAAATACCTCCTCTTGACCACAAAATTAGGGGAAGACCTAGTAGCTTGACCTAGACCAAAAAAAGGTCCAAGTGGGTTGAGCATGCATTAAAATTCAAGTGCCATTTCTTGAGAAACAAAGGTTGCAATCCCCACTTCCATCTATTATGTAGAATCTTGTCTGCATCTGTCACATACCTGGGTATCCAAACCAACCATCCATTAACCATAACCATGCTATGAGGAGGGTATCCTAACATTTCTATGAAATTTTGTTGCGTCTAGGATTTTAGGGTTTCCCCTCCCATCCTTTTTCTCGGGGAACGACCTATGATGGATGAGTCCTCTAATTCCATTATGTCATGCAGTTTGATATTATCTCCTAATTGCAAGTTTACATCCTCTTGGTTGCATTTAATACACTTGCATCATTTCCTTGGTTTTCCTAGTCCTCTAAGTCCTAAACCTCCATGATTAGAATCCATGGATTCAGATGGGAGGGTTCCACTCATAAGTTTACTTGATAACATCCCTCCAATGAATACCTAGGTTAATTATTCTCCCCCATCATCACCCCCTGTCGTTAATTGAAGAGCTAAGTGAGCTTGACATTGAATCTAAAGGTACAACATTAGATGGGTTAATTTCATGGGGTAAATTCCCTTGTGCAAGAGGTAAATTCTCTATTTGATCCATGCTCAAAGAATAAAATCCTTGATTTTCCAAATCTTCCAAAATGTACTTCCAAGACCCCATCCTTGCTTTGAMTTGACTTCATAATGGGTGTGATGCAACTGAACCTAACATCATAACACATGAAGAMACCATGTTATTGTTGTTTTTTTTCATATGAAATATGATCGATATATTATTACAATGATGAGTGTTCCATATATAGAGAACATATGGTGACCATCCATGAAAGGATGCGTCCCTTGGATAATCAATAACTATTTATTATTATCATTTACTTATTATATATAGTATTTAATAATCAATAATTGTATTATTAATTATTAATCTAAGAGAATGTCTTCCCGATGTTGTCCAAACATTAACACTCCCTCTCAATGAGGGAGACATTCTCTATCATTCCAAGATTGTCTATGAAGTATAAAAACTTCACCCTAGACTCATGACACTTGTTTGTCAGTCTTGGGAGACATCTCTCTCCCACCTGAACCGAGGAGAAACTCCTTCTGCTACTCTCCCTCTGAGCCAATTGACTCTCTTTGAGATCATTCTCACTCTAGGTCCACATGTAATATCATATAACATCTTCAGTCTTTATCATTCCTTGTCAAATCACCATGACTAGGACAAAGACCACACCAAGATCTTTCACCACAGGTACACACCTGTGAGTGAATGTCAGCCTGATGCTAACTGACACGTGGAAATCACTTCATGCACCTCAAGTCCATATTATTCCTTGTCATGATCAAGGAATGACTACTCCCGGGCCCATTTACCACAAGTGCACCTTTATGATAAATGTATCCTATCTCCCTTGCTCTGCAACCCAATCTAGGAGAAGGTCCCCCCGATGTTGAAACATCAACACTCCCTCTTAGCTAGAGAGGTATCTTTCCACAGTAGTACATAACTACTATCCAGTGGTACACAACCACTACTAGTAGCACACAACTATTATCTAGTGACACACAATAATTGCCAGTGGTACACAACCATTGTAGTAGTACACAACTACTATCCAGAGACATACAATCTCTGCCAGTGGTACATAACCATTGTAGTAGAAAAATGTCTATCTTGTTGATTTTTCAATAAGCTAGGCTTAATCATGAAGTTCATTGCATTTTATCATTTTACTTAAACCATAAACAATTTTGTTGCAACAACCAAGATCACAAGAAGAAACACCATGCACAAGTACATAAAAAGTATCCTGGGAAACCCTTCTCAACAAGGGAAGAAAACCCAACCAATCCTTTGCTATATTCTTCAAGAGAAAGACCTTCACCACCAAGAAAACCTAGCACACAAAAGGGTGCTCATAAACCCTAGAAGACTAGCGCCCAAGAGAGGTGCACACTTTTCCCAAGTAGATGTACTTGCTGAAATTTCCAAACTCACACAAAAGATATAATTCCTCAATGGGGAATTTACCTTTACTTATATTAGACTTGACCTGTCAACAAAAGTGTCCATTGGCACAACAGGGCCGACCTCTCTATCTCATAATATAATTAATATTAACCAGATTAATTATCTTTTACATTAATTATCAATTACATTAAGGTGGGGCCGACCTGTACCCATTACATTAGAAAAATTTAGCAAGGGATATCATACACCCACTAGTGCTCAGCCACTAGGGGCACATCCATAGGGATGTCCATATCTCTGGCTCATTGCATTACACAGAAGAACCACTTCTTCACTAGTTCTCAACCACTAGGATCACGTTCACTTGTGCTCGTCTACAAGCACGTCCACTCAACAGATCTTCTTTCCCACTGCATTACACATGAGAGTCATATGGATTTTTTAATCAAATCTCTACTCAGAGGAGGATACTACATCATCTTCATCTCTGTCTCATGATGATGCACCCATCACTTTGGGATTTCACACGTTCACCTTGTGCTCAGCCACAAACACATCCAACTCTGCAAATCTCCTTTCTCACTGTGTTACACAGGGAATCATCTTGAGTTCTTCTCAACTCTCTGTAAGGAGGAGGCCATCTCTATGTTCCAACTCTGTATTAGATAGGAACCACACACCCCTCTCATGGGCTCTCTCTCAGGTTTGTGTCCCGGAGAATGTCTCACGTAGTTGCAATCATCAACACTCCCTCTCAGCTAGGGAGACATTCTTCATCATGCCAAGTCTCACACAGATCTACTTTGAACTTTGTCTTGGCTGTAGTCGTCAACACTCCCTCTCAACTAGGGAGGTATCCTTCACCAAGCTAATTTGGTGAAGATGTTTGCAATCTGCTCATGTGTAGGAAGGTACTGTATCTGTACTATTTTCCTTTGCATCATGTCTTTGATATAAATATATTTTATCTCAACGTGTTTCGATCTATCATGAAACAATTGGTTCTCAAAGAGATATACACACAGCTCTGGTTATCATCATAGAATCCATATCATGATCAAGTAAATCTGTCATAAGTTTATGAAGCCACACTGCTTTGCACACTCAATGATACATACTCTGCTTCTATGGATTTCAAGGCCACATAACTTTGTTTCCTGTTGCACTAGGAAACCATGACAACCTTCACGGAAAAATGACAATCGAATGTTCTCTTCCGATCCACTGTACTCTCTGCTCAATCTGTATCGGCATAGCCTGCAAACTCAAGTTCACACTGGAGGCATATCTCAGGCCATATCCAATTTTGCCTCGTATATATTTCAATACATGCTTTACTACTATCCAGTGAGTTTGTCTCGACTGACTCATGGATTGACTAAGCAAATTCACTGCATAGCGTGAATCCGGTCTGGCGTTAACCAGATACATCAATGATCCAATCAAATGTGGATCAATCTTGTCTGAATCATCATCATTCATTTTCTTCAAATCCATCACGGTGGTTTTGCATTCTGTCATACTGAACTTCTTTAATATTCCCACTATATGTTTTCCTTGACTCAGGAAAAATCTTATCGGTCCTCTGTCATACTTCTTGTCTCAAGAAGTAGTGTGTCATACTTAGATCCTTTATCTCAAAATCATAAGTTAGAGCTTACTGGTATCCAACAACAATGATTTCTGAATAAGTCATCAAAATCAGACTCTCGTCACCAACACTATAATAACATAGGTTTGGATCAACAACACTCTTGCAGAAACCAAAACTCATCAAGAATCCATCCATCTGATATAGTTTCGAACTCATGGATGGTAGTATGGATGGAAGTGTATCGAGCTTACTGGATCAAGTGTCTCATCATAGACAACTCCCTCTGTTTGTGAGAGTCTTTTGTCTATTTATCTCACTTTGTATTTCTCGACACTTCCTTCAGCTACATGTTTGATCTTATAGATCCACTTGGAAGTTACCAGAGACTTCTCTTCTGGTCTCTGAACAATATCTTATACATCATTCTTTAAGATATATTGGTATTCTTCTGTTATGACATCTTTCCATACCTGTTTTCTTGTTGCTTCTCCAAGATAAGGAGGCTCAGAATCAATGAAGTGGCTCATGATTAAGGATAGCTCAAAAATCTCTTTTTCTTTCTCGGGATGTGCCTTGAGAGGCTTGTATGTTTCTCTACCTCTTGCAGAGTGAGCCTAGGAAGGCCTTTTATGCCCTACTACAATATCTCTGGACATATCAACTGGAGCAATTGGATTATCTGGAATAATGTCTGTCTCCCTTTGAACTGCTGAAGGGGGAGAAGGCATTGTTTCACTGTCAATCTCCATCTGAGATTCTCTGGATCCTTGAAAGGCTATCTCTTCTTCAAGGACATCTCTGCTTGTCTCAATCTGTCTCTGACCAGGGATGTCGATCTGGAATGTCTTTGAAGATTCACTGTTATCCCATAAATGTATCCTTTCTCCCTAAAGGGTCTAGCTTGGACTTCTTCTCTTTGGGTACATGAAAATACACTAGGCACCCAAATATCCTGAAGTGTTCAATCTGAGGCTTCACTCTGGTGAAGGCTTATTTGAGAATTATGTTTTTCAAAGTCTGGTGAAGGCTCTTGTTCTGAACATACACTGTGTCATGCATGCTTCTGCCCATAGAATCATAGAAGGATTCTGATCATGCATTATTGCATTGGTTGCCTCAATGATGGTTCTATTATTATTTTTTCTCAAATAGTTTTGACTCCCTCTGAGTCAAGTGACTCCCTCTGAGGGATAAACATCTTCATTTGTTGTTAACCTATCTGGAACAAGAAAACAAAAAGAACCAACACACAAATATCTCCTAAAGCAGAATAATGAGTACATCTCTAGATTTAAAACAATTTAAGGAATGTTGTCACAACTACAACACCTACTTGTAATGTAGCAAACTTTAGAAATATAGGTTAGAGGAATGACAATTACAACAATCAAACATGGAGTCTCCACTTCCAGTGTGTTGTTCCTATGAATGCATTGAGATCTCTCTTGTTCCATGAATTCAACAAAAGGTTCCTTCCTCCTGCAATTACCCTCATGACAATGATACAAATAATAAATATACAAGTGCATACCTGAGGGTGCTGATAGGATTTCTCCAATGGCACCTGGTTCATCTCTGTCCTCTGAGATCTTCAAGAAGAAGGTAGTCACAGTGTCACCTTTTGTTATCTTGTTATTTTGAAGTTGATCCTTCAATGTAAGCGCTTGTGTAGATGATTGGCTTCCTTGACTTGCCGTCATCTTCCTTTCATTCATCAATAGCTGTCTCTGGTAAACCTTTTTATATCACACACAATAAGTATTCCTCTGAAGTCTTGTCTTCCAGGAACTTGAAGTTTCTTGATCCATCAAGCTTATCTTCCATCATAGTTTTGTTAATCGTATTTTTAGATTCTCCACAAACCCTTGTTAACTGGGCTAGAAAACCTAACGGCTAGTCTAGGATAGCAACCTTAGGTTTTGTTGGGCTTATGACTGCCAACAATAAGCCTTGAAAGTCAGAAGAACACAGGTAGTCTTGAAGGCTTCTTCAAAGAGCTGTAGAAACACTAAAAACATAAATCTGCAGAAAATTGCAGAACCCTAGAAACCCTAGGACCAAATTTTCAAAATGCTCAGAATTTCACTCTGAGAGTCTCTGGAGGTGCGCTGTAGAAGGCTGTACTCTCCTACGCCAAATTTTTTCTCAACATCCAAGTTTTAGGGGCTGAAACACCCAAAAGAAGAGGGTTGTACGGATTTTCTGGAAACCCTAGGAGGGCCGTACAGTTCTGCTGAAGAAGAGGGATGACTGGTAAAAGCTTGTAGCTTGTGCAATGGGTTCTTTGAGACCTATGCTCTGAAACCATGCTGATTTTTCAATAAGCTAAGCTTAAGAATGAAGTTCATTCTATTTTAGCATTTTACTTAAACCATAAACAATTTTATTGCAACAACCAAGATCACAAGAAGAAACACCATGCATAAGTACACAAGAAGTATCTTCTCAACAAGGGAAGAAAACCCAACGAATCCTTTTCTATATTCTTCAAGAGAAAGACCTTCACCACCAAGAAAACCTAGCACACAAAAATGTGCTCATAAACCCTAGAAGACTAGCACCCAAGAGAGGTGCACACTTTTCCCAAGTAGATGTACTTGCTGAAATTTCCAAACTCACATAAAAGATATAATTCCTCAATGGGGAATTTACCTTTACTTATATTAGACTTGACCTGTCAACAAAAGTGTCTATTGGCACAACATGGCCGACCTCTCTACCTCATAATATAATTAATATTAACCAAATTAATTATCTTTTACATTAATTATCAATTACATTAATGTGGGGCCGACCTATACCCTTTACATTACAATTACAGTTACATGCAGGTCTGACTCTTGAACAATATAGCAAGGGATCTCATACACCCACTAGTTCTCAACCACTAAGGGCACATCCATAGGGATGCCCATATCTTTGGCTCACTGCATTACACAAAAGAACCACTTCTTCACTAGTGCTCAACCACTAGGATCACGTTCACCTGTGCTCGTCCACATGCACGTCCACTCAACAAATCTTCTTTCCCACTGCATTACACTGGAGAGTCATCTGGAGTTTCTCATCAACTATGTTGAAATTACTAAGACAACTAAGACGGGGGGGGGGGGGGNCATCAGTCACACATAAGATATACATAGAGACAAATTTTCACGAGGAAACCCATAAAGGGAGAAAACCTCTTCTTCTTCGAAATGATAGGCAGTGTTTTAAGTTCTGTACATCATCTATAATTGAGCACCAACTCAATGTGAGACTACTACCTCTGTTTTACAAGGTCCAACTTGTTTGAGAGCACCAACTCTCTGGTTTCTCTAGCACCCACTAGAAGGAAGCACCAACTCTTTGGTTTCTCTAGCACCCACTAAAATGAAGCACCAACTCCCTAAGCGTTCCAGTGCCAACTGGATGGAAGCACCAACTTCCAGTCACACAGACACCAACCTGTATAACAGAGAACAACAGTTCTCCCTTGCACCACCCTGGTTTTTCTAGCTGCAACCAGATGGAAGCTACAACTCCCTGTGTTCAAGCACCCACTTGAATCTCTGAGGACAACAGTCCTCCCTAGCACCTCCTTACCACTCTTATTACAAATAAATGATTGAATAATCAACACCACAGATAAATCAATTCTTACCACTTATTCTCTGTTCTGTAAATCTGGTCTACTTCTAACTGTTCTGCAATTCTTCTCTTCCTCTGTCTGTTCTGCAATTTTGCTCCGCTTCAAGTTGTTCTGCAATTCTATTCTTGCTTCTGTCTATTCCTCATATGTTACTCATCTCTGAGTTTTATCTCACACTGCGCATACTGTCGATCTCACACTGTGCATACTGTAATTTTCCCTTTCTTACATTTCAACTCATTTTTCTTTCAGAACGACCAACCACACACAGTCACTGCGTGTTTCTTTTATGCACTACCACACCTTCAGTTACCCCTCAAATCCTTAGAACAATGCTTCAGCAACTGAAACGCCAATCGTCCAAGAACCATGATTCGGTTTTGCTAACTGAATCGTAACTGAACAATTAATTATAAAGATCAACAACAACCCTTCGATCAGATGCTCAAATAACCAACACCGTTGGATTAAATTCGCAGGGTCTTGCGTTTATTTCTCCATTTCGCATTTCGACATTTCGACATTCCTGTGGTGAAGTGTTTTGACACTCCAACTCCCAATATCCGAAACCTACACCAAAATGTGTTTTTCGCATTTCGACATTCCTGTGGTGAAGTGTTTCGACACTCCAACTCCCGGTATCCGAAACCTACACCAAAAGGTGTTTTTCGCATTTCGACATTTCAACATTTCGACATTCCGGCATTCCTGTGGTGAAGTGTTTCGACACTCCAACTCCCAGTATCCGAAACCTACACCAAAAGGTGTTTTTCACATTTCGGCATTCCGACATTCCTGTGGTGAAGTGTTTCGACTCTTGACTCCTCCATTTCCCGATATCCGAAACTCCGAAATGGAGTCTTTGTTGATGTGCCTGTTTCGGGATTTCGACGTTTCGCATTTCGCAACTTCGGGACTCCTGTGATGAAGAGTCTCGACTCTTGACTCCTCCAACTCTCGGTATCCGAAACTCCGAAATAGAGTTTAGCTTCTGATACCCGAAATGGAGTTTAGCTTCTGATCTTGCCATGCGATCAACGTTGTGCTGCTAGTCGTGATCTTTGCCATCAATGACAAACACGCACACTCTGTCTTTGTCTGAAAACATGCCAACAATCTCCCCCTTTGTCATTGATGGCAACCCCTTGAAGAACGTCCAACTATACCACTGTAGCATCCTTGAAATTAATACTCATACTCTGCCTCTGTCTGAAAACATGCCAACAATCTCCCCCTTTGGCATTGATGGCAACCCCTTGAAGAACGCCCAACTATACCACTGTAACATCCTTGAAATTACCACACTTTCTCCCCCTTTGACATCAATGTCAAAGAAGAAACATTCTCCCCCTGAGCTGTTGCAGTACATACTCCCCCTATCAACTATGAGCA
>ML781940.1:862884-930624 GCA_009831015.1 Picea engelmannii
CGGTCTCACACTGCGCATACTGTAATTTTCCCTTTCTTACATTTCAACTCATTTTTCATTCAGAACGACCAACCACACACAGTCACTGCGTGTTTCTTTTATGCACTACCACACCTTCAGTTACCCCTCAAATCCCTAGAACAACGCTTCAGCAACTGAAACGTCAATCGTCCAAGAACCATGATTCGGTTATGCTAATTGAATTGTAACTGAACAGTTAATCATAAAGATCAACAATAGCCCTTCGATCAAATGCTCAAATAACTAGCACCGTTGGATTAAATCCACAGGGTCTTGCGTTTATTTCTCCATTTCGCATTTCGGCATTTCGACATTCCTGTGGTGAAGTGTTTCGACACTCCAACTCCCGGTATCCGAAACCTACACCAAAAGGTGTTTTTCGCATTTCAACATTTCGACATTCCTGTGGTGAAGTGTTTCGACACTCCAACTCTCGGTATCCGAAACGTACACCAATCACATTTCGACATTCCGACATTCCTATGGTGAAGTGTTTCGACACTCCAACTCCCGGTATCCGAAACCTACACCAAAAGGTGTTTTTCACATTTCGGCATTCCGACATTCCTGTGGTGAAGTGTTTCGACTCTTGACTCCTCCAACTCCCGGTATCCGAAACTCCGAAATGGAGTCTTTATTGATGTGCCTGTTTCGGGATTTCGTTGTTTCACATTTCGCAACTTCGGGACTCCTGTGATGAAGAGTCTCGACTCTTGACTCCTCCAACTCCCGGTATCCAAAACTCCGAAATGGAGTTTTTGTTGATGTGCCTGTTTCAGGATTTCGACGTTTCGCATTTCGTAACTTCGGGACTCCTATGATGAAGAGTCTCGACTCTTGACTCCTCCAACTCTTGGTATCCGAAACTCCGAAATAGAGTTTAGCTTCTGATACCCGAAATGGAGTTTAGCTTCTGATCTTGCCATGCGATCAACGTTGTGCTGCTGGTTGTGATCTTTTCCATCAATGACAAACGCGCATACTCTACCTCTGTCTGAAAACATGCCAACAATCTCCCCCTTTGGCATTGATGGCAACCCCTTGAAGAACGTCCAACTATACCACTGTAGCATCCTTGAAATTAACACGCATACTCTGCCTCTGTCTGAAAACATGCCAACAAACTCTCTGCTCAGAGGAGGCTAATAGATCATCTTCATCTCTGTCTCATGATGATGCACCCAACACTTTTGTATTTCACACGTTCACCTTGTGCTTAGCCACAGACACGTCCAACTCTGCAGATCTCCTTTCTCACCGCGTTACACAGGAGAATCATCTGGAGTTCTTCTCAACTCTCTGTAAGGAGGAGGCCATATCTACGTTCTAGCTTTGTCTCAGATAGGAACCACACACCCTTCTCAGGGGCTCTCTCTCAGGTTTGTGTCCTGGAGAATGTCTCACGTAGCTGCAATCATCAACATATCACACATGGCACTCCCATGTGGAATTCTAGAGCTTACTCCCTCTAGAAACACTAGGGTCAGCTCCCCATAGTGTGTGACGTCAAGGTCAACTCCCTTGACATGTCCTCGTGTACTCTCCAGATGGGACGTGTTCTCATGTGCTCTCCACAAGGGATGTTGGGATATCCCTTTTCGGATACGTTTCCTCACAGATCAACACACTTAACCCTTCTCAGATAAGCCCAAACCCACTTATCCCTTCTCGAAAAATTGTCATCACAAATCAACTCAAATCGGTTCACAGAAGAGTATGATCTGGAGTATGTTTGTCACACATGGAAATCCCATGTGGACTTCTAGTGGCTACTCCCTCTAGAAACACTAGGGTCAACTCTCCATAGTGTGTGAAGTCAAGGGAAACTCCCTTGACATGTCCTCATGTGCTCTCCACATGGGATGTTGGGCTATCCCTCATCGGATAAGTGTCCTCACATATCATCACACTTATCCCTTCTTGGATAAGCCCAAACCCACTTATCCCTTCTCGGATAAGTGTCCTTACAGATCAACTCAACTCAATCACAGAGGAGTATGATCAAGAGAATGTCTGAGGATGCTGCAAACAACAACACTCCCTCTCAACGAAGGAGAAATTCTTTGCCACACCAAGTCTATCACGAAAGTACTCAAACTTTGTCCTAGTTTGGTAAGAACATCAACAACCTGCTCATCTGTAGGAAGGTACTGCACCATGTGAGATGAACAAAGTTCGCTCACACAATAATTATCCAAAATACTTGGAATATAACATAATAATCCATGTAGGAATAATGTATAAAATATGAATAGATAAGATATGATAAGATAGTATGATATGATATACAATTGAGAATGAGGGCTTGTTTATATACCCACGCAGAGGTTCCCTTAACCAATAGTCATGTCATTTGAGACATGTCCTTTCATCATTAATAGTTATTATTTATTATTTATTTATTATGTTATGAATATCTATTTATATGTATATTTATGTTCACAACATTGCCTTCCCCTTAAAGATGCTTTGTCCTCAAAGCATAATCACTGGAAGGCTTCCCTTTTAACTTTTTTTTTTTGGCACACGATGTCTTCAAATCTTCTGTGCTTGTAGTTGTGACTCTCGACGAAACAAGATGATATAACCTTCGAATTCCCAAACTAATGTGTTGCATCTTTTGGGGAGTGATCCATCCCAAATCTACATTCATTGGAATTGTTTGATGATCGATTGTTCCAAGTTGTTGATTTTTCCTTTGTTCTTTTTCAGTGTGGTATTTTATTTGTTGGTAAGAACATTGTTTATTTTCCTCTTCTCCTAGTCGTTGGTCATAATGACTCTTGTGATTTGGATGACGATAAGGCATCCTAATCTCTGGTGACTTTTCTTGGAATCATATTCTTTTGATGTTTGTAGTGGTTTGTCCACGTAAGTATTCTTTTGAATTGGAACATCAATTGACTTTGTATTGGTTCCTTTTTCTATTGTCAAAATTTGAATGTCGGATAATTTCTCTATTGGATCAATCATTGTTTCCTTATCGATTAATGATGTTTTGCGATCTAGTTGTTCTTGTAAAGACTTCTTATCGTGCTTGAGCTTTTTAATCCGAGTTAATAAATCTTGATTATGTCGTCTTAATCGTAAAAGTTCTTCCTTATTTTCATCCTTTAAGATTTTAGTTTGTTCTAGTAAATTTTGATTAAGGTTCCTTAGGCATGAACTTTCTTCCTTTTCTTTGGTTAATTTCTCTTTGAGACCTTGATTTTCTTGTTCCAACTTTTGAAAACACTGCTTCTTTTCCTTAGACTTTATGATTTTTGAAAGTAGTTTCTGATTATGATTTCTTAGGCGGGAAATATTTTCATCTTTTTCAATGATGATCTTGTCACATTCTTTCTGTTGATCTCACAACTTTTGTCTTGACTTTTGGTTATCTTGAAGGATCACTTCTAATATGTCCTTCAGGTCTTCTGAAATCAACTTCATCGTAACGTCCAGTATCATGATTTTCTTCTTTTTATAAAAAAATGTCAAAAACTTTTTCTTTGTGTTGAGAACAAAAGTGCCCAATATATCTACCCAAGTTGACCCTAGAATTATATCAACACTGTCTTGATACATTGATACCACATTGAATTGACCTATGAATTTGTAATCACCAATAGATAGTTATAGGTTCTTAATTTCATATTTCTCATCGGAAAGACACATGTCATTTTCAATTATATCTGGTTCTAAAACTATTAATTGGTTTGCCAGGTCAACATTAATGTGATTTTTCTTAGCGATCGGGCAAATAACGATGTTGATATTCTTTCCTTGAATAATCCCATTAAATTTTAATAAGGGATCCACATATTTTTTTATAAGTATGAGAGAATCTTCCTCCTCCCATTTTGAATTATACTTTTTTTTTTTAAACTTGAATTGGACTTTGGATTTTTTTTTTTATATAAATATYCTTTTATATGAGCCTTAGAAATATAATGTATTTTCTTTTTAATTTATTAATACTTTTTAACTTTACCAATTAATAATAATTTTTTTGAACTTTATGTTTTTTTTTTAATCACCCTTTTAGTACTTTTAATAGTAGTGATGTCTTTTCATTTATACTTTTTTATATTTTTCCTTTTTCCTTTTAACTTTATAAATAAATATCTTATATAAAATACCTTTTTTCCCTTATTATATAATAATAAAGTATAAAAATATTTTTCCTTTTAAAATTTGTATAGAAGATGCTTTCTCTTTAATATTTGAAATATCCTTTATAATCACTCCTTTACTCTATTACTTCCTTTATTTTTAGTGGACACTTTAATATTTTAACTTTTTATAAAATTCTTTACTAGACCCCTTATAATTCCCTATATAATATAATAATATATCACTTTTTATTTGTAGTGGATACTTTAATATCTTAGCTTTTATTTACTATACCCCTTATAATTCCCTATATAATATAATAATATATCACTTTTTATTTTTAGTGGACACTTTAATATCTTAGCTTTTATTTACTATACCCCTTATAATTTCCTATATAATATAATAATATCACTTTTTATTTTTAGCGGACACTTTAATATCTTAGTTTTTTATAAAATTCTTTACTATGCCCCTTATAATTCCCTATATAATATAATAATATATCACTTATTGGAAGTGTAACGTTTTTTTGGGTTATTTAGGAAAATGAATTCTCAAAATTCAATGATTTTAATATTACCGTGATGTTATATCCTTCATTCGTACCTTTTTGTTTATAAAAAATTGTTTGACTTTATTTATTATTTTTCACTAATAAACTTTAATATTTTTTACTAATCAAATTTATAACTTTACTTTCTTGGCATATAATAGTTACACTTTTATATTTTTTTTACTTGTGTACTCTCTATCTTTGACGTCGTCTCTTTTTACTTGCTATGCAATTTCTTCCGGTTAGTAAATATATTTTTATTTTTCTAAGTATTTTAAGGGAGTGACCTTACTTCTTTTTTATACAGAGTTTCCTTTAAAAATAACCTTTTGTTATTCCCACTAATCTTCCAATGCACATGATCGTATAGACGCGGTGTACTGATGGATAAGATATTAAATTTTTTTGTTGCTGTACAGATGGGTAAAGAGTAAGAATATGTACAGACTGACACATACGGATCTGGAAGGATTAATTGCAACTATGGAGTGTACGGAATTTACGACAGTAATTGAATGCCACATAGTGTACGTAGGACAAAGAAGACAACGACTGTGTATGACAACTGAAATGATTAGCAACTGTACAGGGTAAACTATTAATTTCTTAATTTGCAACTGTACGGATAGTATGGCAATAGTTTTGGACAATACGTAGACAGAATTTATACATCTAGTTATGTTGTGGAGGCACAATACAGATGAAGCGACAGACTTGAGTTGTTGGTAGTAGGCAATCTTGTTGTCAATTTTGATTATGTTTTCCAGATTTACAGCAGAAATTTCTTCAATAGACTTATGAAAATATAGCTTTTGCAACGATGGGCATTTTTTTCTTTTTTCTTTTAAACTAAAATTCTTGAAATTTTAATGGCCAAAACCTTGTTGTGGTCAATGAATAGGATTTCTCAGAGAAACTTTGAAATAATGGGTTGGCGAAAAGCCGGATCGAGACAAAGCTCTGTTTTTTAAATGACCAAAGGCCAGGTTTTTGGTCAAAGACCGAAGATCCAAAAACTTGAAAATTTGAGTGGCCAAAGGCCTACAGTGATGTTGCCAAGGGAAACAAAATTTTGACCATAGGTCTGGCAGCCAAAGGCTGGAATCAGACTTGCTCTGATACCAAATGAGATGAACAAAGTTCGCTCACACAATAATTATCCAAAATACTTGAAATATAACATAATAATCCATGTAAGAATAATGTATAAAATATGAATAGATAAGATATGATAAAATAGTATGAGATAATATACAATTGAAAATGAGGGCTCGTTTATATACCCATGCAGGGGTGCCCTTAACCAATAGTCATGTCATTTGAGACATGTCCTTTCATTATTAATAGTTATTATTTATTAATTAATTATTCTGTTATGAATATCTATTTATATGTATATTTATGTTCATAACATCATGTCTTGGAATAACAATGGAATCTGTTGACGATTAAAATCGCAACGATGAATTCTGCCCGCAAATGATTGCTAAGCTCTATTATTTATTTATGATAATAATAATTAACTAGTAGGTGGGACCCCCATGTAGACTAGAGGCGCAAAGATAGACGTGTTATGCTTATATGTTGCTTTTGTTATGATGTTGCATAAACAGTCCTATACAGTTGATGATGTAGTCTTGGTTTCATTTGATATGACAACATGGTTGGTTGATGCATTGTTTCTAAAGGCTGTTAATGATTCACTCACAATACAAGGCAATGCTACATATATGAGGATTATGTTATGTTACAGGGGTTATGTTATGTTATAACATTGATTAAAAAAATCTCATACATGATTTTATGCAAAGAGATAAAATGATTATATGGGAGCTTAATCAAAACAAAAGGAAAAACTATGGATAAGTCCTAAGGCTATGGCAAAAGGATTACACATAAACCTTGAATGTATATTTAATTGTTACAAAGTGATGGACCTAGCTGTTATACTATGCACTTGGTTAAAGGTTGATATGGGAAGCACATATGGTAATGTTAACATATAGTTATTATTTTGATATGTTTCGGGTGGTGCACTATGCAATTGATATGGGATCAAATCTTTACAATGGATATGCCATTGAATTTATGCAATGGTTATTGTATTTGACTTAATGGTTGATGTTATGTTAATGGTTGGCTAGTACGTAGAATTGAAAAGAGCCAGGTGAGGAAGCGACGTGCATTTACTACACGTCACTCCAAACCACCATTGAGCCTGTCACCCTAGCCATAGTTGAATTTTTCTCTGTTGGTTGTGGAAGCTCCGTGATTTCAGGTTTTGGAAGGGGAAAACTTAAACCAACTTTTTATTGAAGCGATTTTTCACAGGTATGGCTCTTTGCTTTCCATCCATGATGGTCTCTTTGTATTATGAATCAAATGGTGGCTCAGGATTGCATGGGTTCTGTGTTTTTCTTGAGTTTTCGACTGAGTATCAATACTGTGTTATGGGTTCTCTATGATTACTATGGAATGTTGTCATTTTGAAGGAAAGTAACACATGTTATTTCTTTGTAAAGTCTGCGCATTGGTTATTGATAAAAATGAATTCAGTTAGCTTGGGTTTTTATGATGATTCTCTGTGGAAAATGATAACAATGGTGCAACGAGCTCTACATTTTATTGTTGTGGGGTTTTACCACGAGTCTGGGTATCAATTGTTGTCACCTCTTTTTCTCCTTGGTCGTTGTTATGATTCATTTCCCAGGTTGCAATGCAACTGTCAACAGTAGTATGGTTCTTGCTCTGTTTGGCTAAGCCCTGAGCTATTGTTTGTTATGGATTTTCCTACTGTCACTATCGCTGAAATCATTCCACAGTCCAATCTTTGTTTTGCCCATAATCTTAAATGGAGGCCTGTGTATGTATCGAATGGCCACGAGTTTTTCTCTGACATTCTTTTCACAAGATTTTTTAACATTCGCTCCTCTCATCTCTGTTATAGTGGACAACTATTATGTTGGTGAGCCTCACTGTTGATTGTTTTTCAAAGGTTATAGACCCCTTGGGTGTTTGGATGAGACACGATCTCTTTGTGTTTTCAAGGATTCTTACTTATTTAAACCAACCCTCGTTTCCTCTCTGCACAAAGTTTTAAGAGACATTTGTGTGTGCTTGGTTTGTTGTGCTCGAATTGCTCTGTTTCTACTTGGGAATTTTCTTTATGCCTCTGTCAATATTTTGGGGTTATAAGTAGACAACTGTGGTGATTTCAAAGGAGCACAACTCTCTGTTCTTCCAAGGTTATACTTGTTGACCTGTGGTTGCTTCTCGCTGGTAAATTCTTTTAGGAGGTAAAAGGATGACGAGATCTCTGTGTTTTTCGAAAGTTAAACACACTCTCATTACCTCTCTGCAATGAAATTTTATTGATCACGACTTGATTCTGGTTCTACTGAGCACGATTTGGTTGATTGAGTCGATTTATTTCTGTTTCTCCTCGGACATTTGCTTGATTGCTCTGTCAAGATTCTGATTACAAATTAAATGATTGGTATTTTTCTAAGAAAGGGTACGTTCTCTCAAACTTCATGACCTTTATTGATCGAGTATGTATTTCCTCTCTATGATTAATTTGTATGGGTTACTTATAGCCCAATAGCTTTCCGTTTGGTCGATTGTGGTCTTTCCACTCATCATTGTGTTAAATCCTAGCACGTTCATGATTCTATCAAGTTTAAAGGAGACACTTGTATGTCGATATGGTTCTGTTATCTTCGTGCATCATATGGATCTGTCTTTTATTGAGCGTTTCTTTTGGAAGGAAGTTTGTATATGTTTGATGAATGCGGATCTCAGGTTCAGAGTTTGTATATGTTTGATGAATGTTTGATGAATGATTATATGGTTGAATACCTGTGTGTATGATGGGTTCATCAAACATGCTCTTGATTCTGTCCAGATTTAAAATGGACCCGTGGGTGATTAAATCGAGCCCGATTATTGTTTGATGACAGTTGACTGTTGGTGGTTAGCGCTGGGTCTATTATTATTTGATTGCTAGGGATGAATATTAGATATAGATAATGAGAATCACTGTGCATATTATGTTTGTTTTAAAAATAAGAGATCAACATTAGAGCATGCAGGAATGTGGCTCGAATGGTTATGTTGTTACTGTGAAATTGACAATGATGATTGCATGGTTATTGCATAGGATGCACATATTGATATAATCGAAGAATTATGGGCAATTGAATTGTTTTTCTTTATTGAAGACAACAAACAATTCGTATACAATTAAGGAACAATTAAATGTTTTGGGTCTTGGAAGTGGATGATTTTTGGATTATAATTGAAACAGAGTTATGATTGATGTTTGATTTAATTTATTTTATGAACAATACCTGTATTATTCCCTCTTTATTCCCTCTCATTTTCTCACTTTTTCACTCATTATAACCCCCTCACGATCCCAAATTCATTTTTTTTACATGCCCTGTTCAATAAAATAAACTTAAAACTCTGTATGATAGTGATAAAAAATGACACAGAGATAGATGACAACTGATATATTTTGGTATTGTTTGCACAATAAGTTATTTAATAAATTGTCGAGTAGTACTTGTGTTCTTACTCCCTGTCATGATATCACTTTTTCACTTATTACAATTCCCACAAATATCCCATGAACCCTATTTTACTCCCTGCTCATTTGGAAATTATTAAATAAATTTTATGGATTGGATTGCATGGGTCTTATGTTGATTTCCGAGCCAAACTTTGTTTAATATAAAGAGAATGTCATGTATAGTTTGTTAAGAGCTAGTTGCTAATAATTGCTGCATACAGGATGAGCTTCTTCATCAAAGACAATCATGGAAGAAACAATATGGGAAGAGGTAATTGGAACAGAGGGCCTAGAAGACCCAGGTTCTCAATACATTTCGATGTCGATCCTTAGGAGTTGAACTATCTTTTTCAAGCCGGGTTTTTCAATTGGATTGGGCAAGGGATAGTTCAGCCTAGACCAAAGATGCCTCCCTTCGAGCCCCAAAATGTTTATGGTATCCTCGTGCCTCCCCATATATCTTTGCAACCTGAAGTTCCCGAGAATGATGAATGGCATGAGATTATTCACCCAATAATCTCCCACCATCGTGGCTGGCCAAACTTGTCATTACCTCCTCCTCCATGTGTAAACCCAAATGCTCAAATTTCCCCTGCACACTCACCTGTACAGTCCTCCCATACAAACAAACGACTCAAAACTGAGGCCCACCATGTGCATGAAAAAGTTAAAGCTACTACTGCTCCCTCCTATCCTTCAAGTGACTCAACCAAGTCAGTGTCCTCTCGTATGCACTTGAGGGACAACTTCTCCCAGTCATTAGTAAGATCAAGCCTCAAGGTTCCACCCAACTTAAGGCTATTTTTGGGAAGTCCAAAGGGGACAACAACGACAAAGGAATAATTTCATCTCAAAGTGGCAAATATGGATTTTGATTTTTGTGTTTATAATTGATTTATTGAGGAGAGTGGACTGCAAAAAGTTTTGGACAAAAAACTATTTTTTGGGATATTGTGGATATTTACATGTTTTGGATATAATTTGAAATATTTTTGATATTTAAATTTCAAATTGTGGAAATAAATATGGGAGCCACATGGAGGCATGTGTTTAATTGGTTCTCTAATTATGTTTATTTTTAAAAGGGAGTCACAAGGGGTTCCACCTACTTAATTATTATTTAATAAAAAAACCTTTAATTATTATTATTATTTTTACTTCCCCTAAACTAAAATTAGTTAAGTTTTAGTTAACTTAACTAAATGAGGTAGTTGAACTACTTCAACTAATTTGGAATGCATAAAAGCCACATGAGAATGAAGAACAAGGGGATAATAGAATGAGAAAACATACTAGGGTTTGCTCTTGAGTTTTATTGAGATATTTCATTTTTCATTCATTCTTCAATTTATTAAAGGCCTAATTCTCTTTTTGACAGTAGGGTCCTAATTCTCTTTTTGACAGTAGGGTCCTATTGTAGATAACAAGATTCAAAGCTGAACCATATCAGTCAGATGCTTGTTTTCATAGGTTTTGATCTATCTTTGATAATCTGTGTAGACTTGTCTGTTTATGAATTGAGTTTCATGACTGATAAATGATATTGTGTAGAGTCAAGTGGGCAGCAGTTTGTGGCAAGCTGATCCAGCTTTTAAAGTTCAGTTTTTACTTCTTTTCAAAGCCCTTTTGTATGGTTTTCATCGGGGATATCTAATTTTGACCTTGGTCCATGCCCCCACAAGGATTTTCGTAAGACAATGATACTTTTGATTTCTTGGAATGAAATAAAGAGATTGCTATTCTATCTCATTTGTGTTAATATGTGACTTGGTTATTTTTTTGCTTTTGATTCCACATTTACTTTCTGCAATCTGTATATGTTCAAAAAATTATATAAAAATGTTATATTTTGCAACAATCTTTTTATTTAAAAAATCAGCCTAAGCCCTTGCAATTAATACTTTTGGATTGAGAAATACATTTTGAGGCTATAAACATAGGGTAATATTCCTGACTATTTTGCCTTAGCCAAGCAAGATTCGAAAATGCTTGAGTAAGATAAATTTATATATTTTCCTCAACATTTATTTGGCGACCATACTGGGGAGATCTTCCATATCTCTTTGGTTGATTGTATGCTTGATTATCATTGAATATATTTATTTTGTTGCTTTTGATTCTTTGACTGTTTCTTTTCTTCATGACTGTACCTGTTGCAAGGCAGCCCAATATTGACACTGATCTTAAAGATCAAACCAACATTGATTTAACCTTGTTTAGTACCATATTAGAGACAACTAATACTCGGGTTGAGCATGAACACTCATGGGCAGTGATTGAACAAGACATAAGTGTTTGAGAACACTGGGAAGCTAGGCAAAGGCAACCTAAGAATCGACCATATCTTTTCTTTTTCCTACAATTTTGATATTCTTTTTATGTCCTTAAACCCTCACATCTCTAGGAGAAGAAGAGGTTTATCACCTGAGATCAACCCTATTGCTGAAATAGGAAGAAGAAACATTGTTTTGTCAGTTCAACAAAGTACTCTAAGGAGAACTTTGTCGGATTCAGCCAATTCGTCTTTCTCTCCCTTACCTATCATTCACAAGATGGCATCTAGTGGTGGCTCTGGTGGCATTGGAGGTGCTTCTTCATCTCAAACTTCAACATCGTCAGTGGTTGGTAGCTTGTATAGTCATCAAGTCCCTGTCCAATCTACTACAAACCCCGCCAAAGTCATAAAAAAATATGGATTTTTTTAGTTTGAAGAAGATGCTACAACTACTCTGTGGCATGTTTCCTCCCCTCTTAACCTAGCACTTGCTAATCGTCCACTTCCTAAATTCAAAGAGCATATTAGGTTTTCAGGGAATAACACGGTCACTACGAATGAACATTTGGTGGCATTTTCTAATGCCTGTCACAACACATGAGCCAATTACAATGACACTTGTATGCGCTTATTTTTTAATTCCCTTGAAGGGAAGGCAACGCCCGATTTCTTTGATCTTCCTCCCAATATTCTTTCCACTTGGGGGGATTTAGTTTATTGGTTCAATTCTACCTATGTGTAGTCCAAGAGCCTAGCTGAGCAATTACGAGAGTACAATAACATTGCTTATAAAGACAATGAAACTATCAAGTCTTTCAACTTGGGTTTCACCAAATTATATAACCAAATTCCTGAAAACCTAGCACTTGCTACTCATTCACTTCCTAAATTCAAAGAGCATATTAGGTTTTCAGGGAATAACACGGTCACTATGAATGAACATTTGGTGGCATTTTCTAATGCCTATCACAACACAGGAGCCAATGACAATGACACTTGTATGTGCTTATTTGTTAATTCCCTTGAAGGGAAGGCAACGTCCAATTTCTTTGATCTTCCTCCCAGGATTCTTTCCACTTGGGGGGATTTAGTCTATTGGTTCAATTCTACCTATGGGCGGTCCAAGAGCCCAACCGAGTAGTTATGAGAGTACAATAACATTGCTTATAAAGACGATGAAACTATCAAGTCTTTCAACTTGTGTTTCACCAAATTATATAACCAAATTCCTGAACTAATTCGCCCTCAGAACCAAGCCGCTTTTATGCATTACTATAATGCTCTACCTCCCCCCTACCGTCATAGGCTTGAGGAAAAATCCATTGATAACCTTGGTTCCGCTTTGCATACTTGTTTAGAGTATGAAGAACATGTTAAGCCCTAAATAGTGGCACATTACCCCTTAATTGGGGAATATTACATTAGTAATGTTATTTTATTTATGTTGGCTTGGGTCCATTAGTTGTAATTGTACCTCCTAGTCTCCTATATATACCAAGGATACATTTTCATTTGGAATCATCTGGTATTTGGAAATTTATGTGGTGTATAAGGAGGTTGCCCCCTCGAAGAGGCTTATTATCTAAAATTCTATCGTTTTCAAGGCGTTGAGTACTTATTCTGAGGTTTTTCTATGCTATCTTGATATTTGGTTCTTAACATTTGGTATCAGAGCTCAAGGTCTTGGGGTTTCACTGCTACATCTGAGACACCTTGGAATTTTTACTATAATGTTTTTTCTACGATGTTTCAGAAGGAACCCCTTGGAGGATATACACCCTGTGGAATATAGGGTATCTGACTAGTCCTATTGACTAGTCTCAAGAAGGTGTTCCAGGTAAAACAATCATAAATTCTTCCTCGAGTATCCAAATTGAGTGAGCCAGTTGCATTAGACAGTGGACAATTTGTAGTATTTCTGGTACAATTTTTAGAATTGTATATCAATTATTTTGTGTGGGGCACTCTATACAAGTGAGATATCCTAGAAAGGCCAAAAATCAGCAAGTTGTGGGGAAGTTACCTTAAATTCCACTTGGCACATGCAATTTTGATCAGACCTGAGGCATTGCAGAGAAGAAATATCAAAGAACAAAAAAAAAATTTCATACCCAGAAGGGCCGAAATTTTGGAGATACAAAAAAAGAAAGATTGTCTAGCAGAACCGCCTCAAAATCAATGTTTAAAGTGATACTTGGCCAACATGCCATCGAAAAATGGAACTTTTACACCAAATAAGCCTCCGGACAGTCCTATTTGGACTCTTGATGAAGGTGAAGAAATGCTTAAGGACATAAATGATTTACAAAAGAAGACAGTAACACAAGATGAACTACAAGGGATGATGGATTCAACGGAAGCTAAGTTGGAGGCAACAATGGATACTAAGATGAATGGTTTAAAAAGGGATATCATGGAAGGATTGAAAAATTTTCTAATAGAGAGGACACCTGAAAGTGAAAATGTATCCCATGAAATTCATGATGAGGACACAAGGAAGATGAATCAAGAATGGATAAACTCTAACCTTGGGTTGAAGACCAACCACTTTCCTAAGATCGATATGAGGAAGTTTGATGGCAAGGACCCAATCACATGGATACTTCAAATGGAGCAATTTTTTTATCTACATAATGTGCCACATACACAAAAGGTACGAATTGCTTCTTTATATTTATAACCCAATCAATTTGTGTGGTATCGATGGCTTTGTTCTCGCAAATCACTCGTCACTTGGACAATTTTCACGGAAGAAATGATAACACACTATGAGGATAAAATGAGCAATACCTTCTTTAGCCAATTGATAAATCTCAAGCAAAAGGGTTTAGTTACAGAGCACATTGAGAACTTCCAAAGATTGAATACAAAGGTAACAAATATTCCAGATGAGCACTTGATTGATGTATTCATAGGAACTTTAAGGGATAACATTCAACATGAGGTTCGCCTTTGGGAACCCAAATCATTGGAGAATGCATTTAGAGTGGCAAGAAATGTTGAAAATAAAAATATGGCTATGGCTACTAGAAGGACCACCCCTAACATCTATCGAGAGAACAATGTTCCTTCTTCTAAAACACCTCAACCTACAAGGTTGACACCTCAAAAATTGGAGGAAATAAAAACAAAAGGTTTATGCTTTAATTGTGACAATAAGTACAGTAAGGGACATAAGTGTGGTGAGAAGAAATTATTCTACATAGATTGTGAAGAGGAAGAAGAACAAGAACCATCTCCAGATGAAAATGTAGAAGTGATTTCTTCTGAAGAGTTGACTCCCACAATATCGTGTAATGCATTGGTTGGAATTAACACTCCTCAAACCCTCAAGATCGAAGGATATATCAAAAAGAAAAAGGTAATAGTCCTAATTGATTCTGGTAGTACTCATAATTTCATTCACTATAAATTAGCCAAAGCTCTCAATTGCTTTGTATATCCAGCACCAGAGTTTCAAGTAATGATTGTAGATGGAGGAACTATCAATTGCTCAGGAAAATGTAATAAGATCAATCTTACTATGGGGGAATATGTAATGAATAGTCCAATGATTTCTATACCCATGGGTGGTGCTGATGTCGTACTAGGAATCCAATGGTTACAATCATTAGAAACAATGGCTTTTAATTTTCAAGAAGTTTTCATGAAATTTTCATTGGAAGGAAAAGAAATTGAGTTAAGAAGTATCACAGGGAAACCCAGTAAGGTGATAAGATCTAATGGCATGACGAAATTATTGAAAAAGGGGCATCAAGGTGTAATTGCACAACTATGCTCACTAGATGTTCAAACATCTAAGCCATTTATTCCCCTATATCTGCAAGGGATCATTGATAAACATTCCAAAGTATTTGAAGATATTCCCAAAGGTCTTCCACCCACTCGAAATCATGATCATGATATTCACCTAATTCCTGAGAGTGTTCCTCCTAACATCAGGCCGTACAGATACCCTTATGCCCAGAAGAGTGAAATTGAGCGTATGGTTGAAGAAATGTTAGAGGCTGAAATTATTAGACCTAGCCAAAGTTCTTACTCTGCACTGGTGGTAATGGTATTCAAGAAACATGGCTCATGGTGTATGTGTCCAAATTATAGAGAACTCAACAATATCACTATTAAAGATAAGTTTCCCATTCCTGTCATTGATGAATTGTTAGATGAACTACATGGAACAATATATTTCACAAATTTGGATCTCTGTTCAGGGTATTATCAAATTAGAATGAAGGAAGAAGATATCTCAAAAACAACATTCTGAACTCATGAAGGCCATTATGAATTTTTGGTCATGCCTTTTGGCCTTACAATGCACCTTCCACATTCCAAGGGTTGATGAATTCCATTTTGAAGCCCTTCCTTCGAAAATTTGTGTTAGTATTTTTTTATGATATACTAATCTATATCAAGTCTTGGGAGGATCATGTGTGACATGTTGACAAGGTGCTAAAACTACTAAAGGAGCAACAACTATATGCCAAACTGTCCAAATGTTTCATTAGGGTGAAGGAGGTAGAGTATTTGGGTAATATTGTATCTCATGAAGATGTCAAGGTAGAGCCTAACAAGATTTAGGCCATGATGGACTGGCCGATTCCCAAAACATTGAAGAATCTTAGAGGATTTTTGGGTTTGACAGGTTACTATCACAAATTTGTTCGGAACTATGGGAGAATAGCAACACCTTTAATGACACTAACTAAGAAGGATGCATTTTCATGGACTCCAGAGGCAACTAAAGATTTTGAACAACTTAAAAAGGTGATGTGTAAAGCTCCTATCTTGACCACATCAGACTTCACAAAAACCTTTATTGTGGAATGTGATGCCTCGGGAAATGGCATTGGTGGTGTCCTAATGCAAGAAGGAAGGCCCCTGGATTTTGAAAGTCGGCCACTCAAGGGAAAGGACTTACACAAACCCATTTATGAGAAGGAAATGATGGAAATACTACATGCATTGAAGAAATGATGCCCTTACCTAATAGGTAGGCACTTCAAGGTCAAAACAGATCATGATAGTCTTAAATACTTCTTGGAACAAAGACTATCTTCAGAATAACAACAAAAATGGTTGACCAAGATATTGAGTTATGATTTTGAAATCATCTATAAAAAAGGGAAGAAAAATGTTGTGGCATATGCACTCTCAAGAAAGGATGAAGATGTTGAGGCCTTTCTCTGTGCTATCTCGATCATCCAACCCGATTGGATAATAGAAGCGAGGGATGAATGGAAGAATGACAAAAATGTGTGGACTCTCATTCAAAGGTTGCAACAGGATTCTAGTGCATCAGATACATTTACATGGAAAAATGATTCACTATGGTACAAAGATCGCTTATACTTTTGTAAGAGCTCCCAACTCAAACAAAATGTACTATTGGAATTGCACACCTCTCCGGTAGGAGGGCACTCAATATTTTTGAAAACCTACCATAGGGTCAAGAAGGAATTTTTTTGGGATGGCCTTAAAACTGATGTTCAAAGGTTTATAACAGAATGTTTGGTTTGCCAACAAAATAAGGTGGAAACAATTAAGAGCTCGGGTCTTTTACAACCATTAGCCATCCCAAGTTAGCACTGGGAGGAGGTTTCCATGGATTTCATCACAGGGTTATCGAAGTATAAAGGAAAGAGTGTCATCATGGTGATTGTTGATAAACTGACCAAGTACGCACACTTTTGTGCATTTTATCATCCCTTCAAAGCCAGTATATTTTCCACCACATTCATAGAGACAATTCAAAAGCTACATGGAATCCCAAAGATTATTGTAAGTGACAAAGATCCTATCTTCACTGGACATTTTTGGACATAATTATTTCCTTGTTTGGGTACTCAATTGGCTCATAGCTCATCCTATCATCTTCAATTTGATGGACAAACTGAGATAGTGAACAAATTTATGGAAGGATACCTTCGTTGCTTTGTCTCTAATAAAAAAACACAATGGTTCAAATGGTTACCCTTGGCAGAATGGTGGTATCACACTTCCTTTCATACTGCAACAAAAATGACACCATTTATGGCACTCTATAGATACCACCCTCCTTCCATCACTTCTTCTCTAAAAGAAAAATCCAGGGTTCAAGCAGTGGAAGATCACATCAAGCATCAACAAGAAGTTCTCCAAATCTTAAAGGACAACCTAACCATGGCATACAATCGCATGAAACAACAAGCAGATCAACATCGTAGTGAAAGAAGTTTTGAAGTAGGGGATTGGGTGTTTTTAAGACTACAACCATAGAAACAAATGTCTCTCAAGTAAGCAAAGAAGGATAATAAATTATCACCAAAGTACTATGGCCCTTATAAGGTGTTGCAAAATATTGGTACTATGGAAAACAAATTGGAGTTGCTTGCATCCTCACGAGTACACCCAATTTTCCATGTTTCATGCTTAAAGAAGGTTATAGGTGACAAGATCCCAGTTCAAACTATATTGCCAGAACTTAACGAGGAATAAAAAATCATATTGGATCCTGAAGACATTACTGGCACAAGAATTCACCAGCTGAGGAATAGATCCATTTCAGAGTATCTCATTAAGTGGAGGAAACTTCCTGTTGAAGGTTCCACTTGGGAAGATGAGTCTTTTATACATAAGCATCCATAATTACTCAAGCGTACTGGACAACACTTGTCTCAGGTGGAGGGGGCATGTTAAGCACTAAATAGTGGCACATTACCCCTTAATTGAGGAATATTACATTAGTAATGTTATTTTATTTATGTTGGCTTGGGTCCATTAGTTGTAATTGTCTCTTCTAGTCTCCTATATATACCAAGAATACATTTTCATTTGGAATCATTTGGTATTTGGAAATTTATGTGGTGTATAAGGAGGTTTCCCCCTCGAAAAGGATTATTATCTAAAATTCTATCTTTTTCAATGCGTTGGGTACTTATTATGAGGTTTTTCTATGCTATCTTGATATTTGGTTCTTAATAGAACATCTTGAAAGAACATGTCTTCCTAAGGGAGACTCATTTAAACAGACATACATGTCCACCCTCTTACAACTTGTACAATACATGAATAATCGAATGATAGCGTATGAGCGGAAATGAAACGTCTCTTCAGTTACCCCTGGGGCCTCATCTTCTTCTTCACCACCCTTTAAGAATCCTAATGAAAATAACTTTCAACCTAAATCCATCATGCCTCGTAGTTGGTGTAACTTTTGTGAGGAACACCATGAGGAGAGTACGTGTGAGGTAAAGAAGAGTGTTAGAGAAAATATTTGGTAAAAGGCCTGAAACTACTATTGTTGTTCTAGATTTTGCAGAGCCAGAGGATGTTATGATCATAAATACTAGTAATAAATCCTATGCTCCGAAAGGTAAATATGATCCTCCTCTCACTTCTTCTAGCCCAAGCTAATCTTCACCATTTGCTATGGTTCAGGTTTCTAAAGCTCTTGACAATCAAGGAACTACTTCCCCTCTTCCCTCTTCCAACAAATACAACATTCTCAATCAATTGGATAATATTAAATCTGATGCTATCCTCCTGGACATGGTTGTTGTCCCTGAGCAACAAAAGAATCTGAAAAATTTCATGGAAGGAAAAGCTTCCATTGTAGCCAACCTCTCTGAAGAAGTATATGAAGAGGATTCAATTGTAAATAAAGTAGGTGTACATAATTTTAGACACCCTGTAAAAAACCCCCCATTTTTTTTATTTCTGTAAAGATTATGAAAAAAATAGCCCATTGTTGTCTCATTGACGGGGGTTTGGGCCCAAGTGTAATGTCGAAGATTATTATGGAAGGTCTAGGTTTGTCTTGTACAAATGAAAATGTCAGAAGCATGCTCTCTTATAATAGTTTACAACAATCAACCATAGATGAAATCAAAGATTTGACCTTGGTTTTGTGCGCACATCCTGAATAAGGACAACCCTTAATATTTAGGTAATCGATATGCTAGTGAGTAATTACTCGATCATCTTAGGAAGAGATTGGCAAGCGTTGACGGGTGGATACCTCTCACTCAACGAGACACACTTACATGTTCCTTGGAATGGGAAAAACATTATAGTCCTAAGGGAGGGAAGAATATATCACCTTATATAGAAAACATTCCACAACCTAATGTAAATTATATCCAGGAGGACCTAGTAGTGTGTTGTTCCTGAGATTGATTCTAAGGCTCAAAGAATAATGTCAGGCATTAAAGATTTTAAATGAAATGTTTTTATAAGTGCTTTCTTCTACCTTCATTTTTATGAGAAATAATCTTTAAATAAAATTTTATGATAAGACAGTAAAGAGGCTGCATCTCATTATCTGAGTCGTAATTTTAATTTCAAATGATGTAGAAATGATTTACAAAACTGTTAAAACAGAACAAGGTATCAATTACAGATAAGTCTCACCTTGTTTGCAGTAGAAGAAAAATCGAAGAAGTACCCTTGAAAGGAGATTAAGAATGCAACAATTCACACATGTCACAGGTCTTATTTTTACTCACAGTAATAACATAGGAAAAACTATTATTAAATGAACTTCTGATATATTATGATCACATTAGAAGTATTACTAAATTGCAATCATTCACTCTTCAAGAACTACATAAATAAAACTTGTAAGATATGGAAAAAAAGAGGAAGCACACAACTCAAATGGAACGAAACTTAGAATCTCTGTCTGCACTTGTATTAATATTCAAAATGTTTTCTCTTTTACATTAGGCTAGAAGCAACCTTGAATAGATATAAAATCTATCTATTTATACAAAATTCTCTCAACTAAAAATAGTTGGACTTTCCACAATATCTGTTCTAAATATAGAATACAATCACAATGGAAAACAAAATGCAGATATTATTAAGTCATGATTTGATGAGTTGGCGCTTCATCTGTTCCTTCATTTTCTCCCATATGCACTCACTTTCCTTTGTTCATTGAACTGGGTACACATGTCCATCAAGGCTATCACAAATCTCGAAGGTTCAATTTTCTCATTCAATTCAAAGGCAAACATCTTTTTTTCTACTTGTGGCAGCTTCTCTTGGATCTTCTTTACTTCCCGGGTTGTAATTTGATACTGTAAATTTGGTTTCACCAACAACTCATTTATCTTGAGAAAATTGATCTGATTCATCTGTTGGATGACATATTGAATATTTTCCTTATTTTTTTCTGGAGTTTTCCTAATTCATTTCTATTTCAATCTGCTCCAGTGCCTCTGAGATATCATTTTCTTCAAATTCAACCAATTTTGTATTTACAGAAGATAATGTTTCCAGACAAGCCTCCTTTTCATCTTTGGCAAGTTTCTTGATCGCCCAAACTTTCAAGGCCATTTCACCCTTTACTTGTTCATATTGTGAGAAAGGGGGAGACCAGGGATATTGGATTTCTGCCTCCATATGATGAATTCCTGAAACTTGGATCTAGCCACACATGCATCTTTTTCTTTGACATAAATACTTTTCATAGAAATATTTATTGCCTGATAACATTTCTGAATAGTATCCACTTTTTGATATAGATCCTGCTGGACAACTTTCAGCTTCTCATTGATTTCTAATGCTTTTGCTTTGAAAGAAATGATGTCTATTGTCGTATTCTCCACTAGGGATAATTTGGCTTGCAACTGTTCTATCAAATTGTCCCGTTGAGTGATCAAGCCTTTGCTAGTCTGTGAACTCTGGTAAATCAGTTCGAGTTTATCCTATAACTACTTCATCTAATGCTGATAATTAACCCTGATTTGCTCTATGTCTTGATTCATTCTACTTCTGACAATCTATTCTGTACTGTGTAGTTCATTCTGCAATTGTTCCACCAAGAGAGATTTTTGTTGCAGTTGTTTGGTCAGATTGTCCACTGACCATTGATTGGCAGTGGAAAAATCCCCTAGTGAATTTGCAACTTCCTTGGCAAACTCAAGATCATATTAACCTTTTCCATCATAAACTATTCTCTGCCTCTTGAGTCTTAGTAACTACTCCATCTTTTTGCTGAGATTCTTTCTTTACAATAGCTTTTCGTTTCTTGTTAAAAGGGAAACTTGAGGGAGACAATTCTTCAAGAAATATAGGAGTAAGATCATATACATGAACGAGCTCTGAACTAAGAGTTCAAAAACTGGTCAATAAAGGGGTTAATGAGGGAACACGAGAGATAATTGTTGTGGAGTTTTCTGGACCTGTTGTTTTTGGGATGCCAGCAAGAGTAGTTGGTGTTGAATGGGGAAAAATTTGTCCCTGATTCATGATAGCTTTAAACTCGGCTAATATTTATTGATTGTTTAGGCCTAGGAATTATGTTTTTGTCTCTTTAAACAACCCATCTAAACTTTTTGAAACTTCTTCAGCTTTGTTTTTAGTGGAGCAACTTGGCTCAGATTCCGTGGATTTAACTTCTTGTGAAGATGGCATGGGCCTTGACTCTCCTTGTAATATCTTGGGCAAACTGTTTCATTTGTGATTTTGGAAGCTGAGGAAACCAACTTGTTGGTCAGGAGGCAAAGTATGGAATCTACTTTGAACTTCTTCATAGGATCTAGCTCCCCTGAAAATCTCATCATAAGGAGACTCTTCATGGATGGTACCTTTTCATGTTCTATTGAGCCAAATGATTCTCTACTATCTTATGTGGATCATGTTTTTTGAATTTGATGTCAATTAATTTGACATCTTCCAATGTTGCAGCCTTGACTTTGGTATGACCAAAGTCTAATAATGTAAACATACCGACATGAATGGGAAAAGTTGGCCATACCTTTTTCTGAGCCACTTTCAATTCCTTGGTGATACGTCTTGCTATTGTTTGGTATGCCACTTTTCTGCACACCAGCCTATCAGGTAAAATTTGTGGAAGGGCATGAGGGGGAACAAAACAACTAAACACTCTAATGTAGGAGAAGTTCTCCTCAATATATCATTCTGAAAATGTACCTAAGTTGCCTATAATCTTCTCTGAAATTCTGGGCGGCCGGTGGCCATAAATAACTGAATGAATAGCTACCACTACGCTGTGACAGATTTTTTAAAATAAATCTTTGACATTTTCTTCCCATAGTTTGGAGTGGTAGAAATGTACAGGCTCCGCACTAGTCGGAGTCCAACTCCAGTTCATCAAAGGGAATGGGGTCATGAAACAAATGTCATCCATGATATACGCAGACATATAAAAAGGAGTAGGTTGTCCTTTTGATTTCAATGATTGGTACTCAACAATTTTCTTAGCCAGGTTATCAAACAACATTTTAGCCCAATTGAAGGTATAACTCTCGGCTACTTCATTCATTATAGCTACCCACTCAAATGAGAAATGCGTAGGGTTCTTTTTCCCAATTAGACGACAAAGCATCATGGCTATATATAATATATGAACATTTAAGGACATCGTGGAATACATACCATGCACGTCGATTTTGAATTTATCCGGATGCCCCTACCAGGACTTGATTGTATCATGGCCATTTCTACCGTATTGAGTGCATTCTTTTCTTTCAAAATGCAGGAGAAATGCTGCATTGTAAATATATTTGGGTGTAGAAGAGAGTTTGTACATTACTACTAGGTTCTCCAGCCGAAAAGAGCCGACATAGGTTTTCTAATGGCTGATAATGCTTCTGGTTTGAGTGTCGACGTGCTCGAGAGCCCAACTTATCATATCATTGTAGGGTAAAATCTTTGGGTCCTGCAACAATCTTGTGCAATTCCGACTGTGCTACAAATCTGAGCTTGGCTAAGAAGGACTCGTCGTCTTCCTCGACAGAATTGTTTGGACAGTTAATAATTTCATGCTCTAAGATATCATAAACCTGCTTCCATGACTTAATGGGATTCGTAATTCATGGAGTGGTGTCTAATAGAACGTCCGTGTTTGGATTGGAATCATTAGCTGATGCATATTACTTCCTCACAACTTTATGTGGCGCCATAATCCTTAGGGAAATAAAAATAGTCCGCCTGTAACAAGAGAAGTCTGTAAGCTTTTCACTGAATGAAAAACTACTAATTTCAAATGGTAAAATGACTTGAAATTCAAAGTGTTTTATTCATAAAGTCTATCGATCTTCGTGTAGATCTACTGACAAAGATTTTATTAAAAATTTAATGGAATTTATTGCTTGACGATTCACAATCTTTATTCATATCATTAACTTTAGCCAATCATAAATGTCATTAATACTTCGACAGTTTGACATTCATAGGTTTTGGATATGACAGGATATAAATCCTCCGAAGGCCGAATTCCTAGAGTAAATGTTTCAAACTATTACATGTATTTTGGGGCTTCGGAACTTCGGAGCTTCAAAGCTCCGGGAGTTCATTTGTTTTAAAAGTGCAGTTCGTACTTCGACGGTTCGACATTCGAGAGTTTTGGATATAGCACAAGAGAAATCTCCCGAAGCCTGAAACTACAGAGTGATTAACTAATACTTAATCATGATTAATTAAAGTTATTAAATGTTTTATTAACTCTTTAAAACACTTTTACTTTTTTGTAATATTCATTACTTCGACGCTTTGATACTTCGACGGTTTGTGAACTCAATCTTTGTTTAAACTCCCGAAGGGAAATCTCATGGAGTGACATGGCAGAGATGACATCATTCTTGGTGACGTGTCAAAAAAGGAGGAGTGAAACGTGTCACTTGAAATCGAACGAATAATCTGACACAAATGTTAAAAATAAGTGTCGCCTGTTAGCCCCAAAAATATTAGAAGACATGTGTCCTATGACTCATCAACAAGTCCTTTTTAGAAATTGTCACTAGGAAAAATCTGTGGGACTTCGTAGATTCAGGGTTTTTGCATTTTAGATTTCTTGAAACTCTCGAAGCGTGAAGCTCCGAAGTCCTTTAAAGCTTTTATTTTATAATTCGGGCGGCTTTTATATTTCAGAGATCACACGAACCGTTTGATCAAATAGTACAACTCATCGACGGGTGTTACTGTAAGCGCTTTATTAATATATAACGACCAATATATTTATTTTAAATTAAAAGGTAATTTCCTAAGTTTTTTTCTTTTTAGTAAAATTTTATTTCTAAGAGGCAAAAAACAAAAGAATAAATGTTGAAAAATCTATATGTTCTAACATAGGCTCCATCTGGGGATTGTGGCTCCCTGTGAGGTATAAAAGAATAGTAGACCAAGTGCCTTTATTGGGTAAATGGGGTCATTATTTCTTTTTTGAAAAACATTTTCTTGTTTTATTTAAGAATTTATCATACATAGAAAAAATGAACTCATCCAAATCCAAAATCTTTAAAACATACTTAATGATTCATCTCAAGTTAGGCTACTAAAAATTTCATTTTCTTAAAATTGATTTCAGAATTGTTTAAGATAATCAAAATAATTTTAACTAAAATATCACGCTCCGACCGATTTTGTTCGCTTCATTGTTAAGCAGATGTAACACATTTATTTAGGGAATCCCTAGTTGGTTCATGATGTAAATATCATTGGAAAGAGAACTAGATAACAGAGTATGATATATAGATATGTATGACAACCTTACATATATCATAGATATTGCTTCACTGCCAGCGAGCCTATTCAATACCCCGATGAAGTTATCTACTTCTCCCATTGAATTTCCTTTCACCACTTCTATTAACGAATTTTTATTTCGTTGAGATGAGGGTAATTAATAAATGAATTTCTTTTCATCATCTCTTTTGGACAAGATGGGGGCAATCAAATTATGAATTTTCTTTCACCATCTGTCTCATATTTTAACATTTAGAAGTTGGGGCAGTCAATTTGTATGAAACATACAAGGGATGATATCTTTTTAACATCTTTAAACTGAAAAAAAAGATTTGTCAACAATTTTAAGAATACTTTGAAACTAATTTTCTTCCAATTTTCAGTAAACCTTCGCCTATAGGAGAATTTTTTTGGGAACTTTAATCATTTCAGGGATAAACCTTGAGCGAGTTTGTCAGTTTAAAATCTGATATCAGAGCTAAAATTATCAAGATTAGCCTAGACATACCTTTTCAATTAAAATCAAAGGAACGTAAATATTTTCGCCTAATCTTGTTTTGAAAATATGCCTTTGAGTTTTCAGAGTCAAGGTAAGTCTCTTTATTTCTATGAAGACTAAAGGATGAGAAAGGAGAAATAAAATTTGAAGTGGAAAGAACTTGGGGAGAGGTAAAAATAACCAAATCAAGGATTCAAAGGATCTGACAAAATGTCCTAATCCCACACAAGTTTGTGTCTTAAGTTCAGACTTCTTTCGAGTTTATTTATTATTATTTATTTATTTATTTCAGAGATGGCTTTATAATTTATCAGCATGACAATTCAAGTTATAATTTTATACACCTCCGATTTTTAGGTCAGATGATAAGATCATCATGAGAAAAACTTCCTTCACATTTATTTCAATAAAAAAAAATTTAAATTTTATTCGGACTATAAGAAGAGTAAGGAACTCATACCTTATTTTTCTTTTGAATTTTCAGCAAGGCAAATTATTTATTTATCACCTGTTTTTTAGAGAAATCAAATGCTGGAAAAACGAGTGTCAAGTTTTTATTGAGCCTCATCTCCCGTTCAACAAGATCTATTCTGCAAAAATGAATGCAATACAAAATATTAGATAATCCTGTATAATAGAGATGATATGTGATGAAGATGCTTTTTATTTTTATTTTTTAAAATGAAGTTAAGAAATCATAAATTTATTGAAAATATTTACAACAAATGATCAAATGACTCAGATAATTTACAAAAAGAAAAGAAAAAATGGAAAATTAAAATTGCCAATGTCAATCCAATCCGATATATACAATGGAAATCTAAAAAATAACTACAACATGAAATGTTTTAAATAACGCCCATTGATAAGGGCCTCAAGAATCTCTCCATTAATATTTTCAAGCGAGAATGAGTTTTTTCCCTCAACAGCTGCAATTTTGAAGGGTCTGAACCAGAGATGTTCGAATTTCCCATGTTTCCCTGCATCTTCCTTTCTAGCTTCCCATTTTAAAATTAAATGGCCAGGAAGAAACTCCTTGTCTTTAGCTTTCTTGTAAAAAAGGTCTTGCATGTTATCCTGGTATTTTTGGAGCTTATCATCCACTTCTACTCTGTTTTGTTGTACTTCGATGATTTGATTTATTCTTCTAGTAACATCATTCAACTCTTCATTCACATTCTTCCATAGTTTCATCACATAAAGAACAAGATTAATAGGAAGAATAATATCATTACCATAAACTAATTGGAATTGAGACATACCTATAGATTTCTTGGTGCCAATTCTGTTTTCCCATAAGGCATAATTTAAGTGTATATGCCAATATTTTTTGTTTTCTGTCAAAACCTTCTTGATTATTGTCATCAAAATCTTATTACATGATTCTGCCAACCCATTTACCTGAGGATAGTAGGCTGTAGAATGACCTAAAATAATATTGTATTTTTGACAAAAAATGATCATTGCAATAGATTTAAAAGCCTGACCATTATCAATAACTATTTTCCTAGGAAAAACAAATCTTGCTAGGATGTTTTCTTCCAAAATTTTTATCACTACTGAATCTGTAGCATTCCGAGTTGGAATAGCTTCAACCCATTTCGTAAAATAATCAGTAGTGGTCAAAATCCATCTATGTTGAGCACTCGATTGTGGATGAATTTATCCAATGAAATCTAGGCCCCATTGTTAGAAATGAGCTTCAACTTTTACTAGGATTAAAGGTAAGGAAAGAAGATTTTTCTTACCAGCAAACCGTTGGCATGAATTACAAGCTCTGACCCTTGCATTTACATTGGTGAATAATTTTGGTCAATAATATCATGCCCTTAAAATTTTGTAAACTGTTGCTCTCCAGGCATGATGTCCTCTGCATACTCCTTCATGAAATTCATCAATGACACTTTTTTTTTCTGATTCTATAAGGCAACATAACAAGAAACCCAGAGCGTCTTTCCACTATAACTTGCCATCAATAATGCAATACTTAATTGCATGTAGCTTTAAAGTTCTTGCTTTAGAAGGAGTCATGTCATTTGGACATTGAAGAGTAAGGAGATATGTAACAATATCACTGTACCAAGATGAGAAGGAGAACTTATCTTCAATCTAAATAATAAGTGCTTGATCATCAATATCCTCTATATCTAGAAGAGAATCACGAGACTCGAAGTTATTTATTCCAAGAGTTCTGAAATTCGATTCGGCTAACAACCTTTCCAGGCCTTGACCTTTCACTAGTTTGGTTGGTTTAACTTCTAAATCAAACTCTTGAATTTTAGCCAACTATCTACCTCTTCTTCCATCGTTGTCTGGTTGAACCAAGATATCTTTAATTTCATTTGGTACATAAGCAATTATTTTTGAGTGCAAGAAATATGTTCAGAAAACCTTGAGAGCCTTCACCATGGCATAATATTGTTTTTTAAGAATGTCATATCTTAGCTCTGCATCTTTGAGGCTTCTGCTAAAAAAGGCTATCGGTTGTTCAAATCCTTCTTCGTTTTTATGAAGGAGCACTGCTGCAACAATATGTTCAGATGCAAAGGAGAAGATTAAAAATTCTTTTGTATAGTCAGGACTTACCAATATCAATGCTTCTCCTATGGCTTTCTTAACACGTTCAAATGATTCTTTTTCTTCTGAAGTCCATTTTACCTCGCTGTCCTTTTTTAGCATATCTGTAATCAATTTGATTATTTCAACAAAGTTAGGAATAAATCTCCTCAAAAAATTGATTTTCCCTAAAAAAGATTGAATCTCTTTTCTATTTCTAGGAATATTAATCAGATCAATAGCTTCAACTCGTTTATGATCAACTTTAATTCCATCATTTGAAACTACATGCCCTAAAAGTTTACCCTCCTGCATTGCAAAGTGTGATTTTTTTGGGTTTAGAGACAAACCAAATTTTCTGCATTTGTCAAAAGTTTGTCTGAGGTGCACTAAATGTTCTGCATCAAAATTAGGAAAAACGGTCAGATCATCCAAATAAATGAAAACAAACTTATCTTTCTCACCAAAAAATGCGATATCCATTTCTCTCTGGAAAGTTGCTCCTGCATTCATTAAACCAAAATGCATTTTATCATACATAAAAGTTCACCATGGAGTAGTAAATGCATTCTTTTCTCTATCGTCTTCATGAACAACAATTTGATTGTATCCTAAGAAACCATCGATCATAGAAATTCTATTATCCCCTACCACCTTCTCTAAAACATGATCCATTTTTGGGAGGGGGTAGTTATGTTTAAGAGAAGACTGATTAAGGTTCTTAAAATCAACACAGAGTCTTATATCTCCATTTTTCTTCCTAACAGGGACCAAATTAGCCACCCATTCAGAGTATGAGGGGAACAATGATTTTTGCATCAAGGAGTTTTTAAACCTCATTTTCTATTACTGGCATAAGAATTGGGTTTATTTATCTAAGCTTTTGCTTGAAAGGCTTAATACCATGTTTTAAGGGAATCTTTTGCTCAATAACAAAAGTGTCATAGGTTTTTAAATCTTCGTAAGACCATGCAAAAACATCTTTATATTGTTTAAGTAACTCAACATATTTACTCTTTATTTGAGTCAGAAGATATTTAGATATTTTGACCATCTTGGGATTTTCATTTGTTCCTACGTTACAATCTTCAACTTCTTCAGGTTGAGGTCGCAAAGTAGACTTTAAAGGTATATCATCTCGATCAAACAACCTTTCTAGAGGGATAAGACCTCTAAGAATTTGATTGTTTTTAAGTAAGAGCATTCGGTGTTTTGCAATTGTATCTTGGAACTTTTCTGGGTTTTCTCCTTCCTGCATAATCCAAGAAGGATCATTCTGATTTTCTTGATCAATGTGGGTCTTAGAAAACTCATCTACCATTTCCAGAAACTGTTGGATTTGTTCATCATCTTCAAATACTTACCAGTGTTGAAAATTGTTTGGAATCAAAGGTTTATGTCTCATCTCAATGTGATACTCCAGCTTCAAAACAATAGGTGGTATGAAATTTGCAACAACTTTGGCTAAAGAGTTAGCTTGTTGATTTTTCATTCTGGGAATAGAGTGGATGTTAAAAGACCAAAAGAAATTCCCTATGAGATCCCAGGCACAATTTCTATACAACCTCAATCTCGGATGCTTCGCTTGGTATTGTTGTTTTATTTGTTTTACAATTAGATCAACATCACCATAAACTATCAAATGCTTGATTTTTAGTTTTCTTGCAGCTTCTAATCCTAAAACTAAAGCTTCATATTCACATCCATTATTGGTATAATCAATATCCCATTATAATCTATAAGAGAAATGAATATAATGCTCATCACCTGGTGCCACAAATAAAACTCTAGCACCTGCTCCTTCTTAAGATTAAGCACCATCAAAGAAAATTTTCCACATTTCGTCTCTAACATTTATATTTTTCTTTGAAAATTCAATTTTTTTGATTTTTTTCTTCTACACATTCTTCGAAATCATCATCTATGGATAATATACAATTTCCTAGATCTTGATCAACAACATAGAATGGGTAGTTATTAGGGTTTTTGGGGTCACTTACAGTATAAGACAGTCTAATTTCTCTGTACAATTGAGTAAACTATCCACCAAAAATTGGAATTGTAGCATATGTCATGTCTAGATGGACCGATCCTCCTAGCTTGGAACCCCAAGATCTGGAGAAAATCATGCCATACTTGGAAGGAACGTAAGAAACAACCACATCCATAAGAATACTTTTCACAGGAGCCTAAGCAAGATTTACAACTAAATCTTTAATCATACCCAGAAACTTAACCTTTCTAGAATCGAAAGAGTATAGATCTTGATAAGGTCTAGTAATTTGAAGCCCCAATTTCTCCATGATAATCTTAGGCATCAAGTTATGTGAAGCTCCTAAGTCTAACATGCAATTGTGTAGTAAATGATCGTGCACAGTCATTGTAATATAGAAAGGAGAAACATAATCTTTACTATTTTCAATGTGTGGTCCAAACATGATTGTAGGTTTTTCATCCTGCAAATTGAGAACATCAGCTTGACATTCAGCATCAATTTTTTTTTATTGCTTTTGTGATTTGTTTTTTATAGATCGGATTTCTAGAAAGTTCAACCAGAGGCATTGGAATTTTAATTTTATTAATTTTGTTTTCTAGATTGAAAGTCCCAATTGATTTTTCAATTTCCCTGGTCTGAACTTCGACTTCTTTATTTTCTGGCTTCTTAGTTTGTACTTCTTTCGTTTCAACTTGCTTTGCTTGAGAAACTTGCATTTTAGTTGATGGTTTTGTAACTGCTGCCTCATTTGCTTTGTTTCATGATAAAATATTTTTTGGTGGAGTATTTATAGAACCTTTTTTCCCTTGGCCTTAAATCATATTTATGTTGGAGCTCGACCATTATTGAATCAACGCGACCTTTATATGTAGAGTCTCCCAAATTGTTGATATTTTCATCATCATTAAATAGAGATTCCAGATCCAAGGATTTCTCATAATCCTATTTGGTTAGGTGAGTCTCAAGATCATCATCACTGAGGTTGTTTAGATCTTCATCCAATTCGTCATAATCTTGGAGCTCATCTCCCTGTATGAGATTCTCAGTTTTAAAAGGAGCTTGAATCTTTTGATCCTCATTTTTTATCTACCTTTGTTGTATTTGAGGATTTATGTTAGGATTTCTCTTGAATTGATTTCTAACATATGGATCATGTTTGGATTTTTCCATTTCCATCCTGGAGATTCTGTTTGATAAGTATTTAATAATTTTTGTCATCTCATCCATTTTTTCCTTTGAAGAAAGTTTTTCAGATGCAGAGGGCCCTGCATGTTCTTTAAAACACCTGGGTTCTTTTGTTCCCATCTCAAATTTATTTTTCAACTTTCCGGATGCCATTATATTGGATTCAATCTCTATAAAATCATCTTGCATCCCTGCTAAAGTAGTGGATCTTCTTTCTCTCAAAAGCAGAGCGAAATCAGAATAAAAAACCCCTGCAAAAGCAACTTTTGTAGTTGGCTGAGAAGATTTAACTTCAATCGGGATCTTGTGATAAAATTTATTAAATCTTTGAATAAACTCTAGGACTGATTCAAATGTTTTCTTTCTCCAGGATCCAAATTTGGTTAAGTAATAAAGATGATCTTTTTTCTCACCCCATTGCCTTTAGAAGGAAGTTTCTAGATCATTATATGATGGTATAGAGTCCACTGGAAGTCCTCTAAACCAAGTTATTACATGTCCTTCAAAATTTTGTACTAACAGTCTCATGTAAACATCTTCGTGCTCAATATCAAGAATATCAACGAATTGGTCAAAAAAGACTATATGCTCTGTCACTGTTAAATCCCCTTCACCCATGAATTTAGGGAGACTCTTCATGTAATTTTTAGGTAAATCATGTAGGATAGAAGGAAAAACTAAGGGATCATATCTAGCAACGACCTTGGAAAATATCCTTGGGGGTTAATCTAGTATATTTTCTTGTCCACCAGCTGTGCACCTCTGACACCTCCAACACCGACCATTGAAAGTCTAGGAGATGGAATTCGAGGACTAAACAAAAGATTATCAAAAACTTCAAAAGACTGATCTACTAAACTTTTTACTACTTCGGGATGGTGTGAACGAAGTTCATAAAGATGATCGTAAGGAGATGGAAGATCTAAATGAGGGGGAAAAAAAAACTTGAGCTCAATTTCTCAATTTTACTAGATGTATAGATAGGAGAAGCAATAAGGGATGAATCTAAGTATAAAAAGTAATCTTTAGGGTTTTTGGAGACTTAAACCTTTACTTCGGGAAGAGAAAGAATTGTCAGTGTACAGATAATAGTAGGGATTGAAATTAATTCTTTTTTTTCGCTGGTAAAAGTATCTATCAATGAAATAGGCGTGATCTCAAATTTTATTTCAGGAATAATTCCTTCTAGAGTTTCTAATTTAACTTCAGATTTACTTGTTGATGCTTCTACAAAATGAACTTGTTTATATTTTTCTTTAAGACTTAGTTATTCAGCGAGAATCTTAACATTAACTTGCGTAACCCTAGGTTGGTAGATATTACCTGCTGATGCATAAGTTTTTCTAAGATATCCCTTCAGTTTTAACAATTTTTCGGGATCCGAAATTGGCATAGTCTGCTTTTCGTCTGGGTTTTTCTTGGTATTTTTTTGATCGAATGCCAAATTTTCCTACAATGGAGTCTCCAGGTGAAATATAAAGTGAACTTTATCAGGTATTCAATCTTTATTCACCATCAAAGAAAAAAATTAACTTTGTCGTTCTCCCAGGGACAAATGATTTCGTTTCTTCGTTCCCTGACAACGACGCCAAAAAAATGTTGTTCCTGAGATTGATTCTAAGGCTCAAAGAATAATGTTAAGCATCAAAGATTTTAAATGAAATGTTTTTATAAGTGATTTATTCTACCTTCAGTTTTCTTAGAAATAATCTTTAAATGAACTTTTATGATAAGACAGTACATAGGTTGTATCTCATTATTTGAGTCGTAATTTTAATTTCAAATGATGTAGAAATGATTTACAAAACTGTTAAAATAGAGCAAGGTATGAATTACAGATAAGTCTCACCTTGTTTGCAGTAGAAGAAAAATAGAAGAAGTACCCTTGAAAGGAGATTAAGAATGCAACAATTCACACAGGTCACAGGTCTTGTTTTTACTCACAATAATAACAGAGGAAAAATTGTTATTGAATGAACTTCTGATATATTATGATCACAATAGACGTATTACTAAATTGCAATCATTCACTCTTCAAGAACTACAAAAATGAAACTTGTAAGAGATGGAAAAATAGAGGAAGCACATAACTCAAATGGAACGAAACTTAGAATCTCTGTCTGCACTTGTATTAATATTCAAAAGGTTTTCTCTTTTACATTAGGCTAGAAGCAGCCTTGAATAGATTTAAAATCTATCTAGTTATACAAAATTGTCTAAATAAAAGTAGTTGGACTTTCCACAATCTTTGTTCTAAATATAGAATACAATCTGAATAGAAAACATAATGCATATATTATTGATTCATGATTTGATGACCTGGCGCTTCATTTGCTCCTTCATTTTCTCCCAGATGCACTCGCTTTCCTTTGTACTTGTGGCAACTTCGCCTTCAATTTTCTCATTCAATTCAAAGCCAAACATCTTCTTTTGTACTTGTGGCAACTTCTCTTGGATCTTCTTTACTTCCTGGGCTGTAATTTGATACTGTAAATTTGGTTTCACCAACAACCCATTTATCTTGAGCAAATCGATCTGATTCATCTGTTGGATGACATATTGAATATTTTCCTTATTTTTTCTGGAGTTTTCCTGATTCATTTCTATTTCAATCAGCCCTGGTGCCTCTGAGATATCATTTTGTTCAAATTCAACCAATTTTGTATCTACAGAAGATAATGTCTCCAGACAAGCCTCCTTTGCATCTCTGTCAAGTTTCTTGTTTTCTTCCATATTTTTCTCCCGAACTTTCAAGGCCATTTCACCCTTTACTTGTTCATATTGTGAGAAAGGGGCAAGACCAGGGATATTGGATTTCTGCCTCCATAGGATGAATTCCTGAAACCTGAAAGGGAAACGTTGGCCATACCTTTTTCTGAGCCGCTTTCAATTCCTTAGTGATACCTCCTACTACTGTTCGGTATGCCACTTCTCTGCACACCAGCCTGTCAGGTAAAAATTGTGGAATGGCATGAGGGGGAACGGAACAATCGAACACTCTAATGTAGGAGAAGTTGTCCTCAATATACCAGTCTACAAATGTACCTAAGTTTCCCATAATATTCTTTGAAATTTTGGGCAATGGGTGGCCATAGATAGTTGTTTGAATAGGTACCACTACACTTTGATAGATTTAAAATAAATCTTTAGCATTTTCTTCCCATAGTTTGGAGAGGTAGAAATGTATAGGCTCTGCACTAGTCGAGGTCCAATTCCAGTTCACCAGGGGGAATGGGGCCATGAAACAAATGACATCCATGATATATGCAAACATATAAAAAGGAGCATGTTGCCCTTTTGATTTCACTGATTGATACTCAACAATTTCCTTATCTAGGTTATCATACAAAATTTTAGCCCAATTGAAGGTATAACCCTCGACTACTTCATTCATTATAGCTACCCACTCAACTGAGAAATGCACAGGGTTCTTTTTCCCAAATAGATGAAAGAACATCATGGCTATATATAATATATGAGCATCTAAGGATGTCGTGGAATACATACCATTCACGTCAGTTTTGAATTTATCCGGATGTACCCACCAGGACTTGATTATATCATGGCCATTTCTACCGTATTTATTGCATTCTTTTCTTTCAAAATCCAGGAGAAATGCTGCATTGTAAGTATGCTTGGGTGTAGAAGAGAGTTTGTACATTACTTGTAGGTTCTCTAGTCGAAAAGAGATGACAAAGGTTTTTTGATGGCTAATAATTCTTATGGTTTGAGTGTCGATGTGCTCCAGAGCCCAAATTATCATATCATTGTAGGGTAAAATCTTTGGGTTGTGCAACAATCTTGTGCAATTCCGGCTGTTCTACCAATCTGAGGTTGGCTGAGAAGGACTCGTCATCTTCCTCGACAGAATCGTCTGGACAGTTAATAATTTCATGCTCTAAGATATCATAAACCTGCTTCCATGACTTAATGGCATCCGTAATTCGCGGAGTGGTGTCTGATAGAGCGTCTGTGTTTGGATTGGAATCATCAGTTGATGCATCTTGCTTCCTCAGAGCTTTACGTGGTGCCATAATCCTCAAGGAAATAAAATTATCCTGCATGTAACAAGAGAAGTCTGTAAGTTCTTCACTGAATGAAAAAATGCTAATTGCAAATGGTAAAATGACTTGAAATTCAAAGTGTTTTATTCATAAAGTCTATCGATCTTCGTGTAGATATACTGACAAAGAATTTATTAAAAATTTAATGGAATTTATTACCTCGTGATTCACAATCTTTATTAAAATCGTTAACTTTAGCCAATCATAAATGTCATTAATACTTCGGTGGTTCGACATTCAAAGGTTTTGGATGTGACAGGATAGAAATCCTCTTAAGGATGAATTCCCAGAGTTAACGTTTCAAACCGTTACATGTATTTTGGGGCTTCAAAACTTCGAAGCTTCAGAGCTTCGAGAGTTCATTTGTTTTAAAAGTGCAGTTCACACTTCAATGGTTCGACATTCGGGGGTTTTGGATATAGCACAAGAGAAATCTCCCGAAGCTCAAAACTGCAGAGTGATTAATTAAAGTTATTAAATTTTTTATTAACTCTTTAAAGCACTTTTAATTTTTTGTAATATTCATTACTTCGGTGCTTGGATACTTTGATAATTTGTGAATTCAATCTTTGTTTAAACTTCCGAAGGGCAATCTCCCAGAGTGACGTGGTAGAGATGACGTCATTCTTGGTGACGTGTCAAAAAAGGAGGAGTGACATGTGTCACTTGAAATCAAGCGAATAATTGACACAAATGTTAAAAATAAGTGCCACATGTCAGCCCCAAAAAGATTAGAAGACACATGTCCTATGACTCATCTGTAAGTCCTTTTTAGAAATTGTCACTAGGAAAAATCTTCCGGACTTCGTAGATTTGGAGTTTTTGCATTTTAGATTTCTTGAAACTCCCGAAGCACGAAGCTCTGAAGTGTCCGTTAAAGATTTTCTTTTATAATTCAGGCGACTTTTATATTTCAGAGATCACAAGAACCATTTAATCAAATAGTGCAACTCATCGACGTGTGTTACTTTAAGTTTTAAGTGCTTTATTAATATATAGTGAACAATAAATTTATTTTAAATTAAAAGGTAATTTCCTAAGTTTTTTGCTTTTTAGTAAAAATTTATTTCTAAGAGGCAAAAACAAAAGAATAAAAGTTGAAAAATATATATGTTCTAACATAGTGTATTCCATCTTTGAAGATGAGGACAACACTGCCTTGGAACAAATCGACATAGAGGATGGGATGTGGCATATACACTTTGATGGTTCATGCTCCAATGAATTAAACAAATATGGTATTATATTGTACTCTCCTGTTGCTAAAATTCACAACTTTTCCTATAGGTTAGAGTTTTCTTGCACTAACAATGTCATCGAATTTGAAGCGTTACTTCTAGGCATTGAAAATGCCTATAATTTAGGTTGTGGTCACCTTACAGTTTTTGGGGATTTCGAACTTGTTGTAAACCTTGTACGTAAGATATATTCTCCTAGCAACAAGTTAATGAAACATTACACCCAAACTGTTTGGGCACTTATCTCGAACTTGCTATCTTTCAACATCACTCATGTTAAAAGAGAATTGAACTCAATGGTTGACAGATTAGTTGTTTTTGCAACCTCTCCTACTCGAAAACTTCTGCCACAAAGACCTGATTGCACCTTTCAATCTTTTTATCGTCCACATATCCTTGAAAATGTAGAGTCATGGCAGGTCTTCTCTAGTGATGAGAGCATCTATGCTTTCATTCAAAATGAACCTTATAAGCCTAAGGAAATTATATCAATGGAAGATAACAAAATTTCGAAGGGCTTGACTCCTCTAGAAAGTTCATTTTCATCGAGTGATGTAGGCAACAATGAAAAACATAAAGAAGAGGAGTCGAAAAGGAAAGTGGGTGAAACCATTTCCTTGAACATTGGGACACCCGAGTGTCCAAAGAATGTTAAAATAGGTTCCCAATGTTCTGATGAAGAAAAATTGAAGTTCACCAAGTTGCTTGGTGAATTTCAAGATGTTTTTGCTTGATCTTATGAGGATCTGTGTGGTTTTGATCCTGCTCTTATACAACATGCCATTCCTATCAAGGAGGGCATAAAACCAGTTAGGAAAAAACAAAGACCCATTAACCCTGCACTGGAAACAACTATTCAAAAGGAGCTGAAAAAACTCTTGAATGCTGGGATAATTTTCCCTGTTAAGTATTCTGAGTGGGTTTCTAATTTGGTTCCCGTTCGGAAAGCAACTGGTCAGATTAGATTATGCGTTGATTTTATTTCATTGAATAGAGTTAGTATAAAAGACCATTTTCCTCTCCCTAATATGGAAATGATTTTGCAACAAGTTGCAGGGTCACAGATGATGTCCTTACTTGACGGTTTTTCTGGTTACAATCAGATCAAGGTAAAAAGGACAGATAAATATAAAACCACTTTTATTACATGTTGGGGCACTTTTGATTATGAACGTATGCCTTTTGGATTATCTAATGCATGTGCCACTTTCCAAAGAGATATGAAAATATCTTTTGATGATTTGATCGACAAAATTATTCAAAGTTATCTTGATGACTTAACTGTGCATTCTAAAAACCGATTAGATCATTTCGGTCATCTTAGAAATATTCTCATGCGATGCAGGAAATTCAACATTTATTTAAATCCTTCTAAGTCTATTTTTGGCTTTCAGCATTACCAAGGGCAAGCTCCTTGGGCACATTGTCTCTGATTCATGAATAAGCATAGATCCCGAAAGGATTGCTGCTATCCTAAATCTTCCTGCTCCTACTTCAAAAAATGAGGTTCAAGCCTTTATGGGTGTTATCAACTTTGTCTGTAGGTTTGTTCCTGATTTTGCTGTAATGGTCAAGCCAATTCACAATATTCTTAAGAAATATCACTCCTTTTCTTGGACAAATGACGTTGAAAATGATTTCGTAGGGATCAATAAGGCAATCAGTTATGCACCGATTTTGGCGAAGCCGGATTTTGGGAAAGAATTTATGATATATACTAATGCCACAGAGGAAATATTTTTTTCTATCCTCATACAATGTGATGACGAAGTTAATGAAAAACCAGTGGCTTACATTAGTCAAAGCTTGTCAGATGATGAGTTTAAATATTCTTATATTGAAAATCATGTTTTCTCTCTTGTTAAATCTGTTGAAAAGTTTCGCCACTTCATCTTAGGTAAGCACACGCTGGTAAAAGTCCCTTTACCTGCTGTCAAGTTTTTACTCTCATAGGATTATCTTTTAGGTTATCTTGCAAACTAGCTTGCCAAGATATAGGAGCATGATCTAACCATCATGACTTCTAAAAATATAAAGGGACGTGACTTAGCTCAGCATGATGAAGCAAGTGAAGAAATTGATGAACAAGATAGTTCTCTATTAGCACTGTTTTACATTGACAATCAAATCCTTCTGGTGGTTGAACATCCTTGGTATAAGGATCTGGTTTATTACTTGAAAAATCAAATATGTCCAGATAACTTAGATACCCATCAAAGAAGAAGGCTCTGTCTCGAATCTTCTAGATACATCATTATAGGATACTTCTTGTTTAGGAGATCTGTCGATAGTATGTTACTTCACTGTGTGAACAGTGAGGACACACATAAATTGTTACAAGAGGCTCATGGTTCTTCAAATTATGTTATTAATGTAGGAGGTCACTTTTCTGCTAAAACTATTGCCTTTACGATTATCAGGAAAGGGTACTATTGGCTTTCAATATTTCATGATTCTTATATTTTTTCAAGATCTTGTGACAAGTGCTAGAAGTTTGGTGGGAAAGAACGTCTTTCTGCTATGCCTTTACAACCTGTCCTCCTTGACTTTCCTTTTTCAAAATGGGGTTTGGACTTTATTGGTCCTATTAATCCTCCATCTTCAACAGGACAAGTTTTTATCTTGATAGCCACAGACTATTTTACGAAATGGACTAAAGTTGTCCCACTTAAGCATTCGCAGGATGAGCAAGTGATTTCTTTCCTTGAGACTAATATTTTTTCCACATTTGGTCTTCCTTTGGAAATTATTACAGACAATGGTCCCGCTTTTATTTCTGTTAAGCTAGCCCAATTTTTAGCTAAATTGGGGGTTAAACATTTTAACTCATCAACTTATTATCCCCAAGGAAATGGACAGGATGAGTCTACCAACAAGAATTTGGTTAGAATTATCAAGAGGCTCATTGAAGATAAGCCTCGTCAATGGCACACTCTCCTCACTTACGCCCTTTGGGCAGATCGCACTACCACCAAGGTGAGCACTGGTTGCACTCCTTTCCAGCTTGTTTATGGTCAAGAAGCCATTCTTCCTACCGAGCTGGAACTTTCTTCTCTAAGGTTAATGTTATAGGTTGAAGAATTAAATTCTTCTGATTTCTCTCAAAGAATGAATGCAATTTTGGCTTTAGAGGAGAAAATAACATTTTCCTTTGATAATATAAAGAGAAGACAACAAACTGTTAAAAGATATTTCAGTAAAAGTGTCGAGGCTGTCAAATATAAGGTTAATGAGAAGGTATTGTTGTGGGATTCGGCTCATGCTGATAGAGGAAGGTATTCAAAGTTTCAAAAGTTATAATTGGGTCTTTTTAAGATCGCTTTTGTCATGGGCATAAATTCTTATATCCTAAAGGACTTGAAAGAGAGAATTTTTTTCCTATAGCACCAACGGTTTCCACTTAAAACACTATGTGGAACCAACTTGAAAGTTTAAATGCTGTATGGAAATTTTTATGTATTATAGTTTGTTTTATTTGCTTTGATTTTACATTTCTGTTATTTATTTCAGCTCTTTCATTTCAACTATTTTTTTTCTTGCTATTTTGTTTCTTTTATTTGATTTCATTCCTTGTCAAAATAAAATGTTGGATCAAATTTGTCACAACAACGCTATTATGAAAAGTATTGTTAATCAATAACAATAAGGTTACATAGATGTCATGATGTTTCCCCTTGAAAGCATCATTGAAATTGTTATCTACTTCAACTTCTATTATATAAGATAGTTGGTTTTATCCCTTTTCTGGTTTCCTTTTCTTCCATCCACTCCAAGATTCAAAATAGCATACCAGGAGATTTTTCTCCTTGAAGTCAATAATGTTTTTACTATGATTAATCTAATGATTATGATTACAGGGATAAACGCCCTCATACTTAACACTTTACATGAGTTATTCCCAAAATCCTAGTCATTTTCCCCTTAAAACCGCTCACTTCGCCCTGTTGCATAATCATTTTGATGTCTATGTTCTTGATATAATGTTTACATGGTTTGCAAAACTAGAAATTCCGAGTTCTTAATCTATTGGAAACAGATTTCCCTGTGGAGTCGCTAGTTTGTTGACGATTAAAATATCAACGATGAATTCTGCTCGCAAATGATTGCTAAGCTCTATTATTTATTTATGATAATAATAATTAACTAGTAGGTGGGACCCCCTTGTAGACTAGAGACACAAAGATAGACGTGTTACACTTATATGTTGTTGTTGTTATGATGTTTCCTACACAGTCCTATATAGTTGATGATGCAGTCTTGGTTTCATTTGATATGACAACATCGTTAGTTGATGCATTGTTGCTAAATGTTGTTAATGATTCATTCGCAATACAAGGTAGTGCTACAAATATGAGGATTATGTTATGTTACAGGTGTTATGTTATGTTATAACATTGATTAAAAAAATATTATACATGATTTTATGCAAAGAGATAATATGATTATATGGGAGCTTGATCAAGAAAAGGGGAAAACTATGGATAAGTCCTAAGGCTATGGCAAAAGGATTACATATAAACCTTGAATGTATATATAATTGTTACAAAGTGATGGACCTAGCTGTTATACTATGCACTTGGTTAAAGGTTGATATGGAAAGCACATATGGTAATGTTAACATATGGTTATTATTTTGATATGTTTCGGGTGGCACACTATGCAATGGATATGGCATCGAATCTTTACAATGGATATGACATTGAATTTATGCAAAGGTTATTGTATTGGACTTAATGTTGATGTTATGTTAATGGATGGCTAGTACGTAGAATTGAATAGGTCCAGGTGAGGAAGCAACGTGCATTTACTGCACATCACTCCAAACCACCCTTGAGCCTGTCACCCTAGCCATAGTTGAATTTTTCTCTGTTGGTTGTGGAAGCTCTGCGATTTCAGGTTTTGGAAGGGGAAAACTCAAACCAACTCTTCATTAGCGATTTTTCACAGGTAAGGCTCTTTGCTTTCCATCCATGATGGTCTCTCTGTATTATAAATCAAATGGTGGCTCAGGATTGCATGGGTTCTGTGTTTTTCTTGAGTTTTCAACTGAGTATCAATACTGTGTTATGGGTTCTCTGTGATTACTGTGGAATGTTGGCATTTTGAAGGAAAGTAATGGACGTTATTTCTTTGTAAAGTATACGCATTGGTTATTGATAAAAATGAATTCGGTCAGCTTGGGTTTTTATGATGATTCTCTATGGAAAATGATAACAATGGTGCAACAAGATCTAAGTTTTATTGTTGTGGGGTTTTGCCACCAGTCTGGGTATCATTTGTTGTCACCCCTTTTCGTCTCGGTTGTTGTTATGATTCGTTTCTTAGGTTGCAATGCAAATGTCAACAATAGTATGGTTCTTTCTCTGTTTGGTTGAGCCCCGAGCTATTGTTTGTTATGGATTTTCCTATTGTCACTATCATCGAAAGCATTCCATAGTCCAATCTTTGTTTTGCCCATAATCTTAAATGGAGGCTTGTGTATGTATCGAATGGCCACGAGTTGTGCTCTGGAATTATTTTCACAAGAGTTTTTAACATTCTCTCCTCTCATCTCTGTTATAGTGGTTGACAATTATGTTGGTGAGCGTCACTGTCGATTGTATTTCGAAGGTTATAGACCTCTTGGGTGTTTGGAAGAGACACAGTCTCTCTGTGTTTTCGAGGATTTTTCATTATTTAAACCAACCCTCCTTTCCTCTCTGCATAAAGTTTTAAGAGGCATTTGTGTGTTCCTGGTTTGTTGCACTCAAATTGCTTTGTTTCTACTTGGGCATTTTCTTTATGGCTCTATCAAGATTTTGGGGTTATAAGTAGACAATTGTGGTGATTTGAAAGGAGCACGACTCTCTGTTATTTCAAGATTATACTTGTTGACCTGTGGTTTCTTCTCATTGGTAAATTCTTTTAGGAGGTAAAAGGATGACGAGCTCTCTGTGTTTTTTGAAATTTAAACACACTCTCATTACCTCTCTGCAATGAAATTTTATTGATCACGACTTGATTCTGGTTCTACTGAGCATGATTTGGTTGATTGAGCTGATTTATTTCTGTTTCTCCTTGGGCATTTTATTTATTGCTCTGTCAAGATTCTGATTACAAATTAAATGATTGGTATTTTTCTAAGAAAGGGAATAGACTCTCTAACTTTAGGACCTTTCTTGATCGAGTCTTTATGATTAATTTGTATGGGTTACTACAACCCGAGAGATTTTCATTTTTTCGATTGTGGTCTTTCCACTCATCACTATGTTAAATCCTAGCATGTTCAGTATTCCGTCAAGTTTAAAGGAGACACTTGTGTGCCGATATGGTTCTGTTATCTTCGTGCATCATATGGCTCTATCTTTTATTGAGCATTTCTTTTGGAAGGAAGTTTGTATATGTTTGATGAATGCAGATCTCAGGTTCAGAGCTACATGTTTTTGGTTAAGTACTATTGTCGAATTAATATTGGTATCAATGATCATATGGTTGAATACCTGTGTGTATGATGGGTTCATCGAACATGCTCTTGATTCTGTCCAGATTTAAAAAGGACCTATGGGTGATTAAATCGAGCCCGATTATTGTTTGATGACAGTTGACTGTTGGTGGTTAGCGTTGGGTCTATTATTATTTGATTTCCAGGGATGAATATTAGATATAGATAATGGGAATCACTGTGCATATTATGTTTTTTTAAAAAGAAGAGATCAACATTAGAACATGCGTGATCGTGGCTCAAATGATTATGTTGTTATTGTGAAATTGGCAATGATAATTGCATGGTTATTGTATAGGATGCAATCTGTATACAACAAGCAATCTGTATACAATTATTGAAGACAACAAGCAATCTGTATACAATTAAGGAACAAGTAAATGTTTTGGGTCTTGGAAGTGGATTCTTTTTGGATTATAATTGAAATAGAGTTATGATTGAGGTTTGATTTAATTTATTTTATGAACAATATCCATATTATTCCCTATCATTTTCTCACTTTTTCGTTCATTATAACCCCATCACGATCCCAAATTCATTTTTTTTACACGCCCTATTCAATAAAATAAAATGAAAACTCTATATGACAGAGATAAAAAATGACACATAGATAGATGACAACTGATATATTTTGGTATTGTTTTCACAGTCAGTTATTTAATGAATTATCGAGTAATACTCATTTTCTTACTCCCTGTCATGATATCACTTTTTTTCTTATTACAATTCCCCCAGATATCCCATGAACCTTATTTCACCCCCTGCTCACATGGAGATTATTAAATAAATTTTATGGATTGGATTGGATGGGTCTTATGTTGATTTCTGAGCCAAACTTTGTTTCATATAAATAGAATGTCATGTATGGTATGTTAAGAGATAGTTGCTAATAATTTCTACATACAGGATGAGCTTCTTCAACAGAGGTAGTCACGGTAAAAACAATAGGGGAAGAGGTATTTGGAACATAGGACCTAGAAGGTTCATATTCTCAATACATTTCGATGTCAATCCTCAGGAGTTGAACAAGTTTTTTCAAGCTGAGTTTTTTCAATTGGATTGGGCAAGGGATAATTCAGCCTAGACTAAGAGGCCTCCCTTCCAGCCCCAAAATGTTCTTGGTATCCATGTTCCTCCCCATGTATCTTTGCAACCTGAAGTTCCTAAGAATGATGGATGGTTGGAGATTTTTCACCCAACAGTCTCCCACCATCGTGGTTGGCCAAACTTGTCATTACCTCCTCCTCCAACTGTAAACCCAAATGCTCAAATTTCCCCTGCACACTCACCTGTACAGTCCTCCCATTCAAGAAAACAACTCAAAACCAAGGCTCACCATGTGCACGAAAAATGTAAAGTTGTTTCTTCTCTCTCTTCTCCTTCAAGTGACTCAGCCAAGTCAGTGTCCTCCCATATGCACTTGAGGGATGACTTCTCCCATGTCATTAGTGAGATCAAAAGCCTCAAGGTTCCACCCAACCTAAGGATATTTCTGGGAAGTCCAAAGGGGACAATAGCAACAAAGTAAGAATTGCCTCTCAAAGTGACAAATATGGATTTTGATTTTTGTGTTTATAATTAATTTATTGAGGACAGTGGATTGCAGAAAGTTTTGGACAACAAACTATTTTTTGGGATATTGTGGAATTTACATTTTTTGGATATAATTTGAAATATTTCTGATATTTAAATTTCAAATTGTGGAAATAAATATGGGAGCCACAAGGAGACATGTGTTCAATTGGTTGTCTAATTATGTTTATTTTTAAAAGGGAGTCACAAGGGGTCCCTCCTACTTAGTTATTATTTAATAAAAAGACCCTTAATTATTATTATTGTTATTACTTCCCCTAAACTAAAATTAGTTAAGTTTTAGTTAACTTAACTAAATGAGGTAGTTGAACTACTTCAACTAATTTGGAATGCATAAATTCCACATGAGAAGGAAGAACAAGGGGAGAATAGAAGGAGAAAACATACTAAGGTTTGCTCTTGAGTTTTATTGAGATAGTTCAGTTTTCATTCATTCTTCAATTTATTAAAGGCCTAATTCTCTTTTTGACAACAGGGTCCTATTGTAGACATCAAGGTTCAAAGTTGAACCATATCATTAAGATGATTTTTGTCAGAGGTGTCGATCTATCTTTGATAGTCTGTGTAGACTTGTCTGTTTATGTATTGAGTTTCATGACTAATAAATGATATTGTGCAGAGTCAAGTGGGGCACAACAGTCTGTGGCAAGTTGATCCATATTTTAAAGTTCAGTTTTTACTTCTTGTCAGAGTCCTTTTGTATGGTTTTCATCGGGGATATCTAAGTTTGACCTTGGTCCATGCCCCCACAGGGATTTTTGTAAGAGAATGATACTTTTGATTTCTTGGAATGAAATAAAGTGATTGCTATTCTGTCTCATCTGTGTTAATATGTGACTTGGTTATTTTTTTGCTTTTGATCTCCACATTTACTTTATGCAATCTGTATATGTTCATAAAATTATATAAAAATTATATATTTTGCAATAATTTTTTTATTTAAAAAATCATCGTAAGCCCTTGTAATTAATACTTGTGGTTTGGGAAATACATTTTGAGGCTATAAACATAGGGTAATATTCCCGAATATCTTTCCTTTGCCAAGCAAGATCCAAAAATGCTTGAGTAAGATAAATTCATATCTTTTCCTCAACAGAATCCAACACATGTCCAAATAAATCTGCAAGGACCTTGCGAAGCCACACTGCTTCGCAGACTGCCACACTCAATGAAATGAACTCTGCTTCTGCGGTTCTCAAGGCCACATAAGTGTTTTTCCTGCTACATTGGGAAACCATGGCAGATCCCAGAGTGAAGAAACACCCAGAGGTTCTATTCCTATCCACTGCGCTCCTTGCCCAATCAAAGTCAGTATATCCCTTCAATCTCATGACTATACTGGAAGTATATCTCAGACCATGTCCAACTGTGCCTCACAGGTATCTCAACACATGCTTCACATCAATCTAGTGTGTCTGTCTCCGCTGACTCATAAATTGGATAAGTGTACTCATTGCATAAAAAATATATGGTCTGGTGTTAACTAGATACATCAATGATCTAATTAGTTGTCTGTACAAAGTTGGATCAATTTCGTCAGAATCAAAAGAAGACACACCTAGTTTCTTCAGATTCGTCACCATTGGTGTAGCCACAGGCTTCAAGTTAAACATCCCAAACTTCTTCAATATCTCAACTGCGTACTTCCCCTAACTCAAGAATATCTTATCAGTTCTCTGCCACAACTCTAGTCCCAAGAAGTAGTGCATCATACCAAGGTCCATCTCAAACTTATAGGCCAACACATACTTGCATTCAACAATAAGGCTGTCTGTACCAGTGAGGAATAAATCATCAACGTAGAGGACCAAAATCAGGGACTCACCATTAATAGTCTCTTAGTACAGTCTGGGATCGACAACACTTTTTTTGAAGCCCAAACTCATTAGGTGTCCATCAATCCCCGCATACCAAGCTCCAGGTGCCTTCTTGAGTCCATACAAGGCCTTCTTCAACCTACACACATGAGACTCCTTCTCATGTATCAAAAAATCATCTGGTTGCTTGATGTACACTTCTTCCTCAATCTCTCCATTGAGAAAGGTTGTATTTACATCCATCTGATGTACTTTTCAACCCATGGATGCTGCATGGGAAATAATCATCCGTATAGAAGTGTATCGAGCAACATGAGAAAATGTATCCTCATAATCTATTCCCTCAACCTGAGAGAATACTCTAGAACCGAATCTCATTTTGTGGCCCTCGATGCTCCCGTCAACTGTGTGTTTGATCTTATATATCCATTTGTAAGTCACTACAGACTTCCCCTCAGGTATCAGAACAATATCCCACACATCATTCTTCATGATGGATTGATACTCCTCCATCATGACATCTCTCCATACTAGATGAATAGTTTCCTCCTCATAACAGGAAGGCTCAAAATGAATGATGTGGCTCATAGTTGTGGCATAACACGAATATATATTGGGTCTCTTGCTCACTTAGAAGGTACCACGAGGAGGGTCATGTTTTTCTGCCTCTTGCATAGTTTGATGAGCCCGTGCATGTCTCTTCCAACCTATTACAATATCTCTGGTAACATTAACTGAAGTTAAAGGATCAACGAGGCCAATTTGATCAAAAGGCTCAATTGTTTCCCTCTGAAAGACAATTTCATCTTGGACCATATTTGACATATAGAGGTTCCATGATGAAATCAATGTCTAAGACATATCAAGGTTCCTTCATGGAACCAATGCCTCACAAGATGTATCGAGGTTTCCTTTTGAAACCAATATCTTGGTTCCTTCGTCTCACCATCTGAGGCACGTTAGGATGAAGTCTACATTCCCCCTTACTAGTCCACACAGGACCCTCCAGGGAGAATGTCTCATGATGTTTCCTCAAACATCAACACTCCCTCTATAGTTGAAGGTGACTCCTCCTCTATCTTTGCTCCCTCTAACACCGAAGGTAGCTCTTCCTCATTCTATGGAAGTAACTCACTCTTTGCTACCTATGGATGTAGTACAACCTCCTCTACTTGGATCTATCACCATAGTTGTGCTACAGTTGGTCTTGACTAGTTGTATCCATGATCACTAGAACTGCCTTTGTTATTTGGCATGGTCTTTTCCTGAGAGGTACATTGGTCCTAGAGACTTCATGTCTCTGAGCATCATGTCTAGCAATGTCTCTCCTTGATATCGTGTTGGAAGGTCTTTCCCTCCATGTCTGCCTCCTGCAACCGTCATTATGGATCCTTCTCAGAGCTATTACCCGTGACCTTCCCGGAACAAGAAACAATAAAAACAAAAAACATCTCCTTGAGGAGATCAATTTATCTTGTGCACAACTATATACAATGACCCTCCAAATGATATGTCTTCTACTATGACCAACACACATCCATCATATACTCGATGTCATACGACTACCAACACACATCCATAATATACTCGATGTCATATGACTACCAACACACATCCATCATATACTTGATATCATACGACTAACCATGTTGATTTTTTAAAATTAGACAAGCCCAATTTTCCACAAGTGGTAATTACTTCCAATGATATACGATATTACTTTAGTAAACACTAGAACACCACTAAGTAACTCGGAAAATTTCAACTTCTTAGTATCTTCCTTAGATCACTTATCCCACATGTGAGAGATAAAAAATATCTGTGTCTATTGTTGTGTCTTTCAAGTGTCTTTTTATAGTAATATTAGATTGATCCAAAAAGACACTTCTCTTTGAAAATTAAATTTAAATTTAAATTAAATTTTATTTCTTATAAATAGTTGGAGAATACCTCCCGTAACTACCCAAAGATTAATTTGGTTATAATCCATCCACATAGTATTATAATTTGTTAAATTGTTCCTCCATAATTCATGCAATTCTTTTCAGAAATATAGGTAGAAGTAAATATGCAGTACATTCCTCATATTTAGGTAATTAGACATTTTTACTAGAAATTACTGCCCACCATAATTTATGGAATTCATTCTATAATTTAGGTAGGAGTAAAAATTAAATATGTTGTACATAGAGTTTGTAACAACCCCATACATTTAACACTCCCAACATTTTAACTCTACTCTCTTTTTTCTGGCCCTCCTGTAAAGGAGTCAAGCCCAATCCTGCTATGATACCATGTTGTTTTTCTTCATATGAAATATGATCAATATATTATTACAATGATGAGTGTTCCATATATAGAGAACACATGGTTACCATCCATGAAAGGATGCGTCCCTTGGATAATCAATAACTACTTATTATTATCATTTACTTATTATATATAGTATTTAATAATCAATAATTATATTATTAATTATTAATATAAGAGAATGTCTTCCCGATGTTGTTCAAACATCAACAATTATATTTTTGACGACCTATGTGGACTCTCCCCAACACTCCAAGGATTTCTATCGTCTTCTCTTCCAATGGTTGAGATTCCATCTGAATGGATTGTGTTGAGGGTGATTCATAGCTGTAATGGTTTTCCACTGGATTAGGTTAGATCCGTTGGCCCTCTAATGGATCAAAAACATTACAAATATAACTAATCAATAATACGTTTAATTGAACATGCTCTTTGAAGACATCTTAAAACTAATCAATAATATTAAATATGACAAATTGATCACTTTCAATAGGTACATCTTCATTTTGAGGGGCTTGACTTTCTTCTTTGACATCATTTTTCTCTTCCATTAGGTCTATCATGTTTGCAAAATGTGAAAGTGATATTTTTCAAACAACTATTTGGATATTGGTTGAGGCTCCTATTGACGCTTGAATCTGTTAGGACCAAAATGACAAACTCACGTGGATACAAATCCTCCTGCGTTTTTATAGAGGTGGTATTCCTCTTTATTTTAATATTTTCTTGGCACTCTGGATTTTTAGAATATGGGGCTTTGCAAAAGTCCGTCGTGATAATCAAAGAAATACAAAGATTGCAACAAAAAAAAACAAGAAATAAAATGTTTTGTTTTCTTTTTTTAGAGAGTTCCTGAGAAATGACTAGGAACCTCACACTTCCTACATTTTAAAGAGATAGACAAAGTTTCCTCACATCTATCATAGTTAAACTAAAGATTTCTGATCACATAAAATAAAAGAAGATGGTCTTCATGCATAACATAACTTTAATAGAGTAAAATAAGGGGAGTTGAAATAAAGATAATGATAGACCAATCTCAAATACTTTATACTCAAAACTCAGAGTTACAAAGTATAATCAAAATTGATTATGAAATAGTTCTCTTGGGATTTATGAAAAAACATATAGTCTGTTACAAAGCTTTGAAATTTAAATGTGTTTTTCCTTAGGACTGGGATTGGGGCTCCGTGGACCATAAAGAAAATATGAACAAGAAGTAAGTTGTAGAAGGAGAATGGTGGGCGATGCAGAGTAGTAAGACATGGAAAGAAAATAGGGAAAAATTATCATATTTCGGTTAAACCTTTCTAGTTAAATAAGCAGAGTAATTGGATGAACAACTGATAAAGAAAACAAAATGTGATTGGCAAGAACTTACTATGATGGTCTCTCATGTCTTCACTTGCTTGCTGCTGTCCTTTTATTGTCTTCATTGAAGGTTACAAGAATCGTCTCAATTGTTTCTTTCCCTTCTTTGGTTAATTTGTCGATTCCCTTGGTGAACCAATCTTCAATATAACTTTTCATTGGTGCAACATTTATTTCATGTCGGATTTTAATGTTGAATAAATCACCTTCCAAGTCTCTTAAATCAAGAAAAATACCATGTACCGCTTCCTCAATATCTTGATTTTTCACGGAATAATCAACTAACCAATTGTCTATTTCATCTTCATTATATTCGAATATGCCATAAAAAATTTCAACTGATAACCCCTTAAATATCTCAACTTGTTTGTCAAATTGTTTCTTTGTTAGGAACATTGAGTTGAGAATTAATTTAAGGTCTTGTACTTTGTTAGTACCTCCTCCTAGACCTATCTTCATGAGTCTCTTGAACAATTCTTCTCCTTTGAAGGTAAGAATTGGCTCTAGGAGCTTCAACATCTTGCGAAAAACTTGCAGTGAAAGGGAAATGGGGGAACAATCTTGGAGTTGTATAATTTTCTGGCTTGACAAGTACTTCTCAACGCAACATGCAACAAGTTCTTTGCAGTCAAATACCTCAGGAACACACCTTGCACGAGCAATTTCGGATGTCCAGATTACGTCTTTTTGTGCAAGAGGAGTGTTGATATTATGGTCGCTGCGGGAGGTATTTACATCCACGTGTAAACCTGACGAGAATAGAATAGTCCGGGAAGTAAGAAGAAACCCTAATTAGTTGGCTAATAACCCTAGAAGACAAGTCGGCTCAAGAGGATAATTTGTATTAGGTTATTAGCCTCCAAGAGAAGAAGTGGGCTAAAGGAAATATTATATAATAAGTAAATAGGCACCCAGAATGAGAAGTCGGCCTAGGCATTTTTCCAGTTTTAGTATAAATACAGGAGGCCAGTCTTCATTCTGGCAGGCATTCTCAGAACTACAGAAGCAACACTTGTGCACACTGCAGTTGGCCAGTTTGTGCGCAAGTTTGGAGGAGAGCTGTCGTTGTAGCTGCTGCAACTAACAGATTTCGGTTTTGGCCTAGACTCTCTCTTGGTTATGGTTTGGACTCTCTGATCAGCTCTTGTTACTCCTATTTGGTGTGCTATCCTTGGAGAGAGGTGCACTATCTTTTTTAGGCTATCTAGCCTAGGGTTTGCTTCCAGAATGATTCTCTATCAAGGTTAAGGTGCTCGTGGGTGGCTTCGGCCTATGGTTGGGTGACAATAGTGATATTGTCAATGGTTAAATGATCACATCCATTATATTCTAACAGGTTATGGGACCACGACTCCTTCATTCAGTCTAACCACTAGAAGGGAGCATAGCCATAAGGATACTAAGCTCGTTGAAGAACTTCTGGTAGGGTTTCTAGCAAAAGCAGTTACTAAAGCACTATCGCTAGGGTTACTAGCAAGTGGAGTTGCATAAACCCTAATCTTCTCGTTGAGGATCCTTAAGTGAAGGGATTGACCCAATTTCCGGATAGACTAGTGCACCCTATCCTAGCGCATCTCCTGGTACTCTCAGCAAGCCAAGACGTCAAGTTTGAGTTTTTGGTCAAATCTAGGGTTGACCAAGTCAAACAAACCATGACTTACTCTATGAAGTTAAAAAACAAGTTAGATGGGGCTTCTAACTTCAGAGCGTGGAAGACAAGGATTGACCTCATCCTTGCCAAGAATAACGTGTTGGATATCGTGAAAGGAAATATTGTGGAACCAAAGTTTGAAGAAGGAAAAGAGAAGGAACTGCAAAACGTTGCAGTTATGGAGAAGTTCAGAGACAATGACATCAATGCCATGAGTATCATAGTGGACTCTATAAAGTACCACTTGATACCCTACATCTCCCATCTTGACTCATCTAAGAAGATGTATGATGCCCTAACAAACCTATTCTCTGTCAGAAACATTGGACAAGTAACGAGTTTGAAGAATGAGCTCTGTGACATGAAGATGAATGATGATGACTACATAACATCATACTTTGTGAGAATCTCTCAGTTAAGAGATCAACTACAATCTATTGAAGAGATCATTTCAGAAAAGGAATTAGTAAACATAGTACTCAATGGTCTTCCCAAGACGTGGGATGCATTTGCCGCAAGAATGAACACAAGGAAGGAATATCCTACATTTGAAGAACTTTGGACTTGTTGTGCACAATAAGAATCAAGAATCGATGCAAAAGAGAAACCCCAAAAGAAGTACGATGATCAAGCTTTCACAACAAGGTTCAAGGATTTCAGGAATAAAAAGAAGTTTGGCTCCAGGAAGAAACCAAATCAAGAGAAAGATATGTCAATAATATAATGCTTCATTTGTCGAAAGTATGGTCACTACAAGAATCATTGTCCCAAGTTAAATAAAATGAAGGAAACATACAAAGCATCAGTTGTCGAAGAAAGGGAACCCTCAAAGAAAGGCAAACAAGACAAAACATACTTCTTCTTCTAAGACAAGGCAACCATACTCTTCATAGTTCTTGTACATACCATGTTTTGTATATCTATTTCTTAGGAAATAATATGTTCAAAGAGAAACTATACCTATGGAAGAACAACAAGATAAGGATTTCTATCACAATGACTACAAGTCAGGAAATACACATGAAAGGATGAAGTACATCAACAAACCCTGGTAATAGTTAATGTGGAAGTTATTACATAAGTAACAACTGCAAGATAAGACGAAATCATAATCAATCTTGAAGAAACCTAGATGAAGTAAAAGATAGAAAGAAGTCAACAATCAAGAGGAAATTGGAAAAAGACTTGTGACACTTTGCAGAAGGAAATAAGGATGCAGATGGAAGCATGTGCTCTATTAGTTGGAGGGAGCTGATTACAAAATTCCAAAAGATGAGCATGCACTCATGCATGAAGCAAGGATTAGGAGGGAGCTAATCCTAAATAATATGATCCATTGAAGATGATGAAGTATCTATCCATTTTCCCATCAATGGTAGTAACCATGAAGAGAAACACATGTTCAGTTTGACTTTAGAAGTAGTCTTCTTCGAAAAGAAGTCTTAAAGTATCCCTGGTTGTCCATCCACATCCATGATCCTATGATGAAAGAAATAAGTTGGAATCTTCAGGAAATGGAATCTATGGAAAACTCCATGAACCTAAGAGCTAAAGAAAAACATGAGGAAGAACATGAAGATTCCAAGAGGGAAGGAAAATCCAGAACAACCAATCATCGTATCGAGAATCACAAGACTACCAACCTGGTATGAACTCACTAAAAGCAATCAAGAAGAAGAACTGAAAGTTGTGATGAAGAACAATATGTGGAATACTTATGAATGAAAGTATTGTGAGATCCAAAACTATAGGTTCTCCCAGATGGAGGGAGAAGACTATGATGACTGCTTGTTCCAGTAAACCAGACATACCTCTACATGAGCCATTATATCATCCGCAATATCCATGGGTTGGAGTTTACATTAGATTAATGCAAAGATTGTTCTCCAGAATAATTAAACAAAGAACGTATGTAGAACAACCTCAAGGTTTTGAGGTATACCAGGAAGAAACCTTTGTATGCAAATGGAAGGATACAACTTGGTGGAGAACCTCCAATGCACAGTAGAAGCGTGGTGAATTTTTTTTCTATAATAGAGATATTCTATCAAAATGGTTACTCAGAAGCTCAGGATCATGGATTGCTAATCCATGACAAACTCTCATGATGGAAAAAAAAGTACCACTTGGATATGTTCCAGTTTGACCCTTTCCACGATGTTATGAGCTAGTAGGAAACACAAGATGAATCCAACAATGATATACTATATTGATCATAGCTATATGAAGCCTTCAAGAGAATACCAATGTTCCAGAAAGACCGAAGTACATTGAGATCAAGAATTACACTCTTCGTGATGAAGTCCAGAAAAGAGAAAGTGGTTCTCCAATATATATCTCCACAGATGAGTAGATAAGAAGACATTTTGGTAAAGTCTCTGTCCAAGATGAAAGAGTTTGTGTACTCAAGCTGGAGCTCGTGGAGACAACTTCCTTATTGAAAAAGGAAGAGATGAATCCCAGGTTGGGAGGGAGCACTGATGTGTTATTGATTTATGGATAGTCATTTTTCAATTCGAAAAATGGTCCAGGATGAGCAGTCCCTTTCCAGTTCAGAAAGTGGTTCGAGATTTTTTACGGACATGCATTTTTCCAGTTCGGAAAATGGTCTAGATCAAACAGTAATTTTCGTAATGAAAATGCTTCGATGGATTGCTGATGTACCATAGACAATGATTCCCCTTGTGGTTAACATGGGGAATGGTCTAGGACAATCTCTCTTGTTGACAGTCACTCTTAGTAGTGGTAAAGAAGACTGGTCCACCTCGCCGGACAATCATTCTTTCGAAGCTCACATTTGTGATCAGTTTCGAAGAATGGTCCATTTTGGAGGTTGGTGTAGGGCAGTCATTTCCTTAGGAAATGGTCCAGACAGTCATTCCCTAGGGCAGATTCATTCTCTCCAGGTTGCACTTTGTTTAGTTATGGAGGAATGGCCCAGATAGGTGAATGGTCCAGGTTCAATAATCAGGGACATGCATTCCCTAGGGAAGACTCATTCTCTCCAGGTTTCACTTTGTTTAGTGCCAGAGGAATGGCCCAGTTAGGTGAATGGTCCAGGCTCAGAAATCGGGACAATTATTCTTCCTTGCTTGAGAATAAATGTCCAGATAGCTCATTGTTGATGTTTTACTTTCTTAGGGTAGATGCTCTTCCTAATCTCATAGATGTGAGTGGAAGAATGGCCCAAATGATTTAGTTTATATATCATAACAATGTTTTTCTGTGCAGGTTGATGATATGATTGTTATGGAGACTGTATGTCTCCGGACAATAGATGTATACTACTGTAGTGGATGTGTTCCACTAATTGTGACTATATGTCACTGATCAAGTATCTGTGTGCTACTTGGTGTGGCAGTGTACCGCTGGATTATAGTTGTTTACTACTATGGATAGACACATTTGTGTTATATTGAATGACATTGTTCCGATCACCTTTAAGACTATCAGTAGTGTTGGAAATGATTATCATCTAGATGGATGATCAATGGACATAGATTTCTCAGATGGAAAATGGTTCAAAACATTTATTCTTCTAGGACATATGTCCAGATTAGAAGAATGGCTCTTGTGTCACTCTGTGGAGTGAGTGACTTATCCAACATCATGTCTGATTACTTAGATGGAGTATGGTTCCAAGAGATGATGCAGCTGATGACAATGATAGTGATGATGGTGCTCATGATATAATCATGAGATAGTCTAGACGACTATTTTGATGCTACCAGGTGAATGGTATGTTTGTGCTCAAGACCATTACCTTCAAATACCTCCCTAGCTAGGAGGGAGTGTTGATATTATGGTAGCTGCGGGAGGTATTTACATCCACGTGTAAACCTGACGAGAATAGAATAGTTCAGGAAGCAAGAAGAAACCCTAATTAGTTGGATAATAACCCTAGAAGACAAGTCGGCTCAAGAGGATAATTTGTATTGGGTTATTAGCCTTCAAGAGAAGAAGTTGACTAAAGGAAATATTATATACTAAGTAAATAGGCACCCAAAATGAGAAGTCAGCCTAGACAATTTGCCAGTTTTAGTATAAATACAAAAAGGCCAGTCTTCATTCTGGCAGGCATTCTTAGAACTATAGAAGCAACACTTGTGCGCACTGTAGTTGGCCAGTTTGTGCGCAAGTTTGGAGGAGAGCTTCTGTTGCAACTGCTGCAACTAGCATATTTTAGTTTTGGCCTAGACTCTCTCTTGGTTATGGTTTGGACTCTTTGATCAGCTCTTGTTACTTTTTTTTGGTGCACTATCCTTAGAGAGAGGTGCACTATCTTGTTTAGGCTATCTAGCCTAGGGTTTGCTTCCAGAATGATTCTCTGTCAAGGTTAAGGTGCTCGGGGGTGGCTTCAGCCTATGGTTGGGTGACAATAGTGATATTGTCTATGGTTAAACGATCACATCCATTATATTCTAACAAGGAGATGAGTAATATGAATATGCTCTGGACCACTGAAAGTTTTGGTCTTCATGATAACAAATATTCAAAGTATCTCCACAGAACTGTTGTCTAGTTGTTGCTTCCATTTAGGATGACGGGAGTATTTTTCAGCTGAATAATAACTTGAAATAAATCCTTTCTGAGAGATCACAATAATATAATCTTTTGGAAAATGGTGAATTAATGCAATTTAATGAATAATCTCCTCGAGTCTTTCGCCATTAATGACAATCTTTTCGAAAAATGCATAATTAGTTGTTAGCATTAAACAACATTCGATGCATATAGGAAAAAGCACGAGAATGGTGGGGACGAACGAGAGTAGTTTTGAATATGAAGTTTTTTTACGAACCCGCCAACCCTCGGTTGTGGATGATAAAAAATAAGTCAAGTGTAGAACAATTGTCAGCCAGACTTGCATGTAGGAGACATACAATGCTTTTAGGAACTCAAGACCCACGACAAGTTTGATGGTTGAAATGAGGATCAAAAAATTTTGGGTGTAAAGTGGAGATCACGGAACTTGGAGAATGAGGGCTTGAACCCGCGAACCCGTGAAGTTGAAAAAATGGTTAAGTGTAGTGTAGGAACGAACTTATGACTTGGGAAAGTGGATGGAGATGAAGGTCCACCAACCTGTGAACTCGATGAGGAGATGAGGGAAGATAGTACTTCACAATTCGAAAATGGAGAGAACATGATACTTAGAAAAAATCTTCATAATCTCTCCTTCGGACCTTTAGACCAGATCTTGAATAACTTAGGCATGCGGAAACAAATTTTTGATCCAAAAAGTGCATGACGAAGCTGAGACCGAGGGTTGTAGAGTGAACTTATAAAAGTTCAAAAAATTTCTTCTTTTATATCAAGGCTTTTATGAATCCAAGAGAAGAAAAATATAGATGACCAAATTTTGGTCAACATCTCCTTTGACAAATTTGTCACATTTGAAACACTAAAATCTCATTTTTTCAAACCAAGTTTTTGCATTTTATCCAGAAGAGATTTAATAACATTAATCCTCTGCTTAAAAAGCTTGCATTGGTGTGTATCATTTTCAATGGATAGACAATTTATTCATTTTTACAATTAACATGTTAGTACTGTACATAATCACCAAATAGAAAAAATTAATTAAGAAAAATAGTGTAAATAAACATAATTTTAAACATGATAAAGATTAAAGTATGTTTTCATATCTATTATATCATAATCTTATCTGAACTTGAGAACAAATCCAAAACTCAATCTCATTCACTTGAAAATGTATGTATAAAATAATTAATTAGTGCATGTGTCTTTTGATAAATGTTTACAATATATCCATTCTAATAATTTCCCTCGTATAGTTTTCTAACTAGAAAATTATAAGTCAATAGTTGACTATGTTTATCTCCATCTTTTTAATTGATAAGAATATGATCACCAGAATCTTCTTATCTCTAACATGCAAGATGCATGTTTTCAATATCACTCATGAATGGATCGTTATTGTAGATATAAATATTAGGTTTATGTCTATAACATAAATAAATGAAAATTCAACTAAACCTGTAAATAATTAAAATTAATTGCTAACCTTAAACACCAAAACAATACAATTTATATCTCTCAATAATAAAGTTTTTTTTTTAATTTGATTTACCCTTGAAGGTTGATATTGTTGATGTTTGTAGCATCAGACAAGTCTAAGTGTCTAGACATGTGGAAGTCGTCCAAAGCCTTCAACCTTAGTAATTTACTTTAATTAAATGAATTATTAAAGTAAAGTGATTTTACTAATTAATTGATTTTAATTTATTAAAATGTTAAAGTTATTAACATTAGTGAATTAAATGAATATTAGCCATTGATCTTAAGTGAGGTGAGATATAATCTCAACTGTTGATCACTTTGGAGATTAGGGTTAGTTCATAACTCAATATTATAAAAACAACACTAGGTGAAGGGAAGATACACATCTCTTGGAGACATCTATTGGAATCAATGACTCATAACTCATAGAGAGAGAGAGAGAGAGAGAGAGAGAGAGAGAAAATAAATATTTTTTCTCAAGGAGATCTTAGCAAGGGTGAAGAAGGACTTTAATCTAAAGATTAACTCAGTCTAAAGGAGAATGAAGCAACAACATACATATTTGGTAGCAAGGAAATATATGGGTAGTAGAGTAGAAACAGGTACAACTGTAGATAGGGTCGTACAGAGAAACAAGAAGTGACGTACGAGAAGTACAAAAGAGACAAGCATGTACATATGCACCAAATAGTGTAGAAGGGTGCATACATATGCACCAGACTAGTGCATAACGATGCGTACATATGCGTTGCACATGTGTAGCAAGGCACATACATATGCGCAGGACCAGTTGTTGGGGGCGCGTACATACACGTTGTACCTGTCGTACATGGTGTGTACAGAGCATATAGAACACCAATATGGGGCCATACAACAACAATAGAGTTGCAGGGTAGCAAGTGTTTTTTGTATATTTTTATTTCTATTCTCAGTGGGAAGTTTTCCTAGTTTGGGAGCCCTTGTAAGCTTGGAGTCATCATTTAATGAAAAGTTTATTTTAAGGGAAATATTGTTGTGTGTCGTGTGAAGTTTGGTTTCCAATTTTATTTCTTCCACTGTTTTATTTCCAGCTAGTATATTTTATTCTGTGTGTTGTTAATTTTTTTATCATCAAGGAAAAAACACAAGGTAGTAAAGTATCTAGGTGTTGGAAATTGAGTTTTCAACATGGTATCAGAGTGTGTTGAAAATCAACATGGTATCAAAGAACTCACTTTGAAGCAGAGACCAATTTCAGATACACAACAGTTTGTGTTGTAGATTTGTTAGATCTACAAGGAGATCTATGTAGATCTATAAAACATCAGTGAAATTCTTCTGGGTGCTTGAAGGAATACGCACACGAAAATGATTTTTTTCCAGATATAGAAATGGTAGAAACTAGTCTCATGTTTGAAGACTGGTTGGATGGACCATCTAACTTCCTGTCCTGGAAGATGAGGGTAACCTTGATTTTGAAGGAAGATGACCTTTGGGAGATTTTAGAAAAGGTTGTTCATGTATTGACAAATGCAACTTAGTTGGCGACTCATGAGAAGAAGGAAATCAAACCCCAGAGAGTTATCATGGACAATGTGAAGGATCATTTGATTTATTATGTGGAAAAGAAGCACTCAACCACAGAGATGTTAAAATCTCTAGTGTATTTGTTCCAAAGTGACAACTTGAATAGGAAGACAATCTTAAGAAACAAGCTCAAATCCATCATGATATCAAGATCTGACACTGTTACCAATTACTTCATGAGGATCTCCTAGACACGTGATGAACTTGCAGCCATTGCAGAGAAAGTGGTGTTGAACTTATTCTTATACTTAGAGGGGGGGATGAATCAATATAAGATACTTTTTACTTTAAATGAACTTTCATCGATCATTCATTAACTTTAAAACAATAAATGCATGCAAATTCAAATCACAGTACACAGATTTTAATTTGGAAACCCTTGTGGGAGAAAACCACAAAAGGTTATATTTATAAATGTTTGTAGACACAAACCTACTATTACAAAGCTTGTAGAAACCAACATACTAGAGACACCAATATCTTCAACTGAGCACCAACTCAAAAAGATATTGTGTAGGCACCAACCTACTAGAGACACCAATCTCTTTAGCTGAGCACCAACTTAACAATATATTGTTGGATCATGTTGTCATTGATGCCAATGGTTTGATTATTTGGGAGATTGTTGGATAATACGTCATTGATGCAAATGGTTTTTTTGGATTGATGTCAAGTAATTGATTGATTGATGATTGATGAACAATGTATATGCATTGATGAGAATGATAGATGTCCAAGTGGAAACCAATTGATAAAGATGGATCATTGATATGATGCCCTTGATGAGAATGATAGATGTCCAAGTGGAAACCAATTGATAAATATGGATCATTGATATGATGCATTGGTGAAGATGGATCAATGAGTTGTCATTGATACATGATGCATAGTTGATATGTATGATGCAGTGGTGAATTGATGCAAAGATGAATCATTATTGTCTTATCATGGTTGATAAGGTGCACAAATGGCTGAACTCCAAAGTGGTCCCCTTATGGTGAAAGCCCTCACAGGAAGATGCTTTACGGATTGAGTTATCCTAGAAGAATGGTTGGAGGACCCATTCTTGCATGTGTATTAATGAGATAAAGATCAATTAAGTTGTTAGTGAAACTATCCTAGATGGATAGTGCTTGACATGACATTTCCGGTGGTATGTGGAATGTCACATAACTCCTCATGGTTTGAGAGTTATGGCTCTACGAAGTTGAAGGACCCCCATATGATGGCTTGAAGCCCCAAAAGGTCAAAGGAGTAAAAGTGCTTGAAAAGAATAAATCATTATTTAAATGATAAATTAAAGTGACAAAATCAAGAAAGATTAAATCAAGAAGGAATATTTAAATGATAAAGTATTGGAGAACTTTCTATTCATGGAAAGTGGTTAACCCTAAAATAAGGAAAATAGGTTAAGTGACCTAGAAATGGGTTAAGTAACCTAAAATGGGTGAAGTGACCTAAAAGATCAAAGTAAAAATAAGAAGCTAGGATCTTTTGTAAAATGTACATTCAGTAAGAATCCTTTTTGTGGATCAATGGAGAGCTTCTTGTGAATATCTTGTGGAGTATTGATGGAGAGCTTCTTGTGAAAGAATCCTATTGGTGTGGATCTCTTGAGCATGATTGAAGATCTATTATGAGGAAGAGAGCGAGAGGAGGATCTCATGGACGCATCAAAGTTTCGGCAATATCGGAGATCTTGACGGAAAAATTCTCGGATTCACAGAAAACCCTATTTTCTGATGCCCACACGGGATGTCTGTGTATAGGGTGCAAGTACACGTGGGCTGGCTGTGTATAGGGTGAGTGTACATGCGGGCTGACTGTGTATAGGGAGCGTGGATTGGATAAAATCATGGAGATTTGTGTTTGAGTTGGTGCCAAGCTCTTGGATGATGAGGCAGGTTCCAGATCTGCATTCTATGGCCTCAGATCTATCACTGAGACACTGGTATGGTTACATTATTGTCTTGATGGATACTATTGTTTGATGTGTTGTGAATGATTAGGGAATTCTTGGTATGGCTTCTATGATGTGGCTCAGTTTGGTTGATTTGGTTGATGGAGTGAGCAACACTCTTGTGATTCAGTAGTGACACGATTGCTATGGTATACTAGTTGTTTATACATGATTGAGATAGCATTCATATTGATTTGTTGAGGAGCATGAGAAAGCTATTGGAGAGCTTGGATGTGTTGTGACTGGCTGTGGGTCAGTTTGGACAGTGGAAGACAGAAGAGAAAGTGATTGCAGGTTGTAGAGGATTTGAGCATGTGAAGAAAAGCAAAACCCTAGTTGTTTAGAAGCATATGCTTGTTGCATTATACACTGGTCGTGTTCACACGCGGGTTGTAGTGAGCCAGGGCACGTGCACATGCGGGATGCACTACTGACAGGTCGTGTACCTGTTGACAGATTGATATCCGTTGAAGATTGTTGATCTAAAAATGAAGAAGACTTGTATTCTTGAAATTATTTGTAAGATTTAAATCATGTGTTAAAATGMAAATGGATCAACTTTGCAACACAACTTTTATATAAATTAATCATTCAATATGCATATAAATAGCAACAATAAACAGTGAACAGAAAACACATAACACAACAAATGATAAAGGAGTTCACCCCTCTCTTGGGCTACATCTCCTGGTCCAGCTTCCAATGGATCTTTTGTATTATTTGCTCAAAGTGCTAAAAAATGTGCTTTACAATGCTCAAAATTCCCAATAGATTGCTCCAATGGCTTCAGAACATCCAAAAACCCCTAGATGGGCTTTTTCAGCACCTTGTTTGGCCAAAAATTGAAGAAGATAGGCTTCCTGGAAGTCCCCCTTCAAACTTGTTGTCTTTGCATCTACAAATTGCACCTCTATTGGCTCAACCTAGCCCCCATGTGCTTTTAAGCATTAAAACTCAACACCAGATGCAACCGTGCAAACGATGCAAACTGTAGGACGGTTACGGGCGCACCTAGCCCCTAACCGCCAAGGCCATGGTCGTGTGACCCATATGACCGCGCGCAAGTGCAAACAAGGGCTAAAGTTTAAAACCATAACCGTGGGGGTTAAAACACGTTACCACAATGATCACATGTGAAACATATAACCGCGCACATTAACATAACGATCACATATATATATAACCGCGCACATTACAATGGTCATATGCAATACAAATATAACCGTGGGCCAGGGCTTAGCCCCGGCCCGGTTTGCACCCCAATTCACATAGTTTCAAACTTAAATATAATCAAACGCATACATATGTTAAGTAACACATGTGGGCATGCCGGTTGGGTGGCCCTTCTCAAGGCTTTACCCTACCCAGAGGTCACGGGGTCGACTCCGTCCAACAACATAACTTTTAAACCAATACATAGGTGACACGTGGTGGCCATTGATTGGGCCATGTGTCGCTATCCCATTGGCTGCAAAAAATCCACGTCACATGCCAACTGTCTACACAACTGTCTGCCACATGTCGTACGGCCTGCCACGTGTCGTACGGTCTTCCACGTCAGCGTTCGTACGGACTGTATGGACTGTACAGTGAGCATCTCTTTTTTTGCATGTTTGTCATTTTGAACAAAACGCGATATCTCTCGCTCCCGACATCTGTTTGAACCCAAACGAGTTGCGTTGGGTTCGTAACGATAAGGCCTACACTCCCGTTCGATTTGAAGTGATTTCGAGCACTTTGAATTTTGAGAAAAATTTGATCCCCTGGATCAATTGTTGCCTCATCTCAGTTGGTGTTGAGGGTGTAAGCTGAGTCTTGCATTATAGAGCAGGTGCTCTTACAGAGTTTTACTCTATTCAGTTGTTGCTGATAAACCTCGAGGATTGTAGTTCGTAATAAAAAAAAATTGTGCATATATCTTGTGTTCATTGTGGTGATGACTTGTTGATGATATACTGCTGATATATGTTGTTGATATGTGCTCACATCTAACTGGTTATAAATGACAACAATGGGTAATGAATAAATGTTGAATGCTAATTGATGAGTTTTTGTTCAAGAGGGAAGTTTTGGCAAAAAGATCCCCACACTCATTCACCCCCCCCCCCTCTAAGTGTGGTAGGTGTGTCCAACAATTGTGTATGCACCAACCTACTAGAGACACCAATCCCCTCACCTGAGCACCAACTCAGTAAGACCTGTATAGGGACCAATATAAGATTTTCATACACAAATTACTTCTAACTTCATTTGCAAGCTTCATACTTCATGCATTTTACAACATCATCATGCCCTTAACTTGCATGCTACAACTCCTCTCCTTGATTCATACCCTAGACATAGTTCAAACCCTAGTCATATTGAGCCTTCATGCCCTAGAGAAACTCATAGCATCATTCCCATAATATAATTCCAAATTGCAGCATCACAACCTAAAAACAACACATTTTGCAACATCATAGACCTTAGTCCTTCATAGCGCACCCTTAAAACTCCAAGAAAATTCCTCTTCCACACCTTTAGACCCCAAGAATATTCCCCAACTCCTCTTACACACCTCAAATCTCTTTTGTGCACTTGTAATTTATCTTCTTTCAACATAGTTACCAACTGTTGACGTCGAGGGACTAGAGAGTCCCCCACACTAACATTTCAACCTGTCGCGGGGCTAGGCGAGAAGATGCGGAAATATCGCCCTAGGATTAAAGCCTCGGACAAGAATGTGCATTGAACTACAAGCCAATTTTCCCCTAACCTATAGTCCAAGCATGAATTCCTTTACCTTGTAATCTTACTTTTTAGTAAACTTGATTTTTATGTAATTTATGGTTTTGATGCTTTTATGTTGGAGTTTATACATTTTACATAACAAAATTAAATCCTAAAAGTATTGAAAGAACTAAAGAAAATGTTACTAAAGTAAAATTAACCAAAATATAGAGAAAGTTAATATAACTATATTAGTTTAAAAAATGATTTAATTAAAAGAAGAGTTTTTTAAACAAAACATTTGTTTGAAGGCTTAAATGATATAATAATTTTCATATTTCATTTTAGAAGTTAGGATGTGATAAATAACAAGAAAATCAAAATAGTAAAGCAAGCAAAAAAGTTTATACATATTAAACAAGCTAATGACGAAAGATTATATATATGATTTTTTACAAAATAAACATGTTCATAAGTTTGTTTATTTATTTTTAATGTTGTATTAAAAGAAGATGAGAAAAACTAAGGATTTAAAAAAAAATAACAAAGAGACACTTTCAGAGTGAAAAAGAAATTGATCTCCATTTAAAATGTTTCCCATACAAACTCTTGAATTTTCGAAACCTACAAGTCTCTGCGTAAACTAGGGCCAGGTATATGGTCTTTAGCCACTCTAGAAAAATGTTACAATAGAAAGACCAAGCACCAAAAGGAAAAAGAAAGATGAGCCAATATGGAATGGAGCAATGGTGGTGAATCACAAGGAGAAAACCTGCATATCAAAAACCGATTAGCACCAAATAAAATTGAGCTTGAATACAACAAACTAACAAGTAAGCTAATTACCTTATGAAAACCAACAAGTTTATTATTGCTTTATCTTTTCGTTGCTTCGCAAGACCCCTTGTTTCCAACATTTCCATTAATCCCTGCTGAATATGTAAAAGAAGAATGAAAAGAAGCAGACCTCACAACACTCCAAGCATACCTCTCTATAAATTTTCTGCGAAAGTTTTTCTCTCTTTTTCTTTTTCTAAATTTTTCTCCCCAAAAATATTTCCTCATTTGTTTTGGCTAGATGCTGCTAATTTTATATTGTTTGCTGGGTGGATTAATCAGTTAGACCGTTTAACGAACTGCAGCCTGTAATTTTGAGATTTTTATATATTTGATAATGGATAAAATGTGTTCTCCACGTTGTCTAATGGTTTCATAATATATGAATCCTTTATATTTGGTAAAATTATCAATCGAACATACTTCAACGCCATTCCTTCACCAGCTCCATTTCTATGCTAACCTTGCTATCAACTTTTAAAAGTGGTTTGTTTCCCATGTAGAGGGCACCCATGAGCTGGAGGAGAGGTATCTCCAACATAAAATTGAATGGTGTTATGATTTCCTTAGGACCATAGGGCCATCAAAAGCCACTGCTTTGTTGTCCATGATGATTTCCTGGTACTGCAAACGATCGAGCCAAAAGCGGACCTGGTCACCGGAAAAGTTCTCCAAAAACGTTTGTGTTACATTGATCTCACCAAGAGCCTGAGAAAAACTAAAGTAGCTAGCATAATTGGCGGCAACAGATTACAGATTTTTATTGTAATCCAAAGTGAGAAAAGCCGGTGAATGATAATCCCTTATATAATCACCATGTAAGAATGAGTATCAATTTTCCCCTTGATTCCATCGTAGGTCTAACGATTCCATCTTGAATACACTTTATCCAACTCTTAATGGATGTCGAGTACTTCTACATCACAACGCAACGCCTAGATCCACGATCAACAAAAGATTCATTCCTTGCAATGACATATTTATCAAAAATAAAGTCCCAGATGCATCAATCCTTCCCTGTCAAACATATAAAGATTTGGTTTCCATTTGATCTTTGCAATTGAAATTCTAGCCACACTTGGGCTCCTTTAAAACTGTTTGAAACTTTTCTGGCATAATTACATTATCAAGATCAATCAATCTCACTGGGAATTCAAAGACAAAAATATTTCCCCTCTGACCACCACAACAAGTAGCTCATCCACAAGGCTTTCCATAACTGTTGACATAAACTCAACAACTAAACATGCCTATGCCCTATGGACTTACACTAGCAAATTCCAAGAAGTTTCCTCTCTCCTTCAACAGACCAAAATAAAAGAGCACGAGATTTCATGTTTCAGATTACTAGATACAAGCTGCACAACACTCACTCTTCTGTTTATGAACACACGACTTTCCACGTTTCTTTCTTCAACGCTCCAAGTATTCATTTTACAAAAACAATTATATTACTCTCCTTGCAATAATTCTCTTCTAAATGTATTTATGATATTAGACATCTTTGGTGGCATAAATAATCAGTCCATTTGAAGATAAAGTGAAAAAATAAGATCTTTTCTTTGAATAATAAGGGTGATATGTGGGTATGATATATACATTTTCTTTTGAAAAGATACGAATGGATGTCATGGTATAATGAATATTGGAAAAGTGACTAATAAAATATGGCATAAAAGGCATTGGATGGAGTAAGTTAGCAAAGTCAAGGCTAACACATGGATTTAGTGAAACAATATGGCCATATAATGATGTATTTAGCATAAGGTACAAAAAGACACCCAAAATTATAAGTTAAAGTTATGGTAATAAGGCGAGGCAAGGGTCATGAAGTTAGGAGATATAAATAAGAACATAATCCACGCATAATAATTTATGAGCCTTAAAAACTTGTCAAATACCACATCATCTTTGCCAAATGCGCCTGTGTCTATCTCAGAGTCTGCATCATGTGCAATTTTAAAATTGATCACCGACCATTTTCATCATAATTTAAATATTCTTTAATGACATATTCTTTGAATGTGTAGCAACAACTCAATGGGAGCACACAAGACTTTGTGCAAATAATTGTGAAATGAGAGGGGGAGCCTGGCAACGCTTTGCCGACTAAGTATTGTTGACAAAAATCGTCGTCAACACCAACTTAACGAGAACTCTCTAGAGTTCTCGTTTTTTCAGAGTGACTATTTTTACCCCTAAATCAAAAAGTGGCACTACTGGTAACACCATTTTTTTACAATGGTTAAAATTCAAATCCGTCGCGTTGACAACTGATGTCATTGTGGACAAAGAATTTAAAATTTACCCTTGAATAAAAAAGCGATGCTACCAGTAGCATTGAGTTTTTTTTTGGAGTTGAAATTATAATTTAATTGAAACCATGCCCTCGACAACTAGTACCATCACCGATAAACAACTCAAAATCGGCTCCTAAATCATTGCTTAGATTTTTATTTATTTATTTATTTTTAAATTTACATTAGAAAAATAAATAAATTGGACAAAAAACACTTTGAAAGTTAGTTTAAACAAAAAAAAAAACACACATTTAAAAAATAAAAACTCTAACCCAATTTTGTTTTTTTGAAAAATTAAAAACTAAGAAAAATAAAAGAATTGAAATTAAAAAAAAAAATTATATATAAAAAAAGGATTAAAGGAAACTTTAAAAACTAAAGAGGAAAAAAACCAAAAAATTATAAATATATATAAAAACTAAGAGAGAATAGAAAAAAATGGATAAAAAAACAAATTTATGCCCCCAAAAAAAACCTTTAAAAAACTTATATATATATATATATATATATATATATATATATATATATATATAAAAAAAACTTAAAATTACAAGAAAGAAAATAAAAATTTATATTAAAAAACTTTAAAATTA
>ML781940.1:941677-954836 GCA_009831015.1 Picea engelmannii
CCCAGAATGGAAATGGGAAACCATCTCCATGGATTTTATCACTGGATTACCAACTTCAACCAAACAGAATGACGCCATTATGGTAGTGGTGGATAAACTGAGCAAGTCTGCTCATTTCATCCCCGTCAAATCAACCTCCAAGGTGATAGATATCACACAGATATTCATGAAAGAGGTATTCAGACTGCACGGTATGCCGAAAGAGATAATATCTGACAGAGACACAAAATTCACTTCCAATTTTTGGAAGTCACTGATGGCGGGATTAGAGACTAAATTGTTGTTTAGTACCACCTATCACCCTCAAACTGATGGACAGATAGAAAGAGTAAATCAGATATTAGAGGATATGTTGAGAATGCATGTAATGCATCAACCTAGGAAATGGGAAGACTACCTGACATTGGTAGAATTCGCCTACAACAACGGCTATCAAGCGTCCTTAAAGATGAGTCCATTCGAGGTCCTCTATGGTAGACAGTGTAATACTCCAGTCAGATGGAGTAATCCTGTAAATAGGATTTCTTTTGGACCCGACACGCTGAAAGAAATGGAACAACAAGTAGCTCAGATAAAACAAAATCTGAAGATCGCTCAGAACCGACAGAAAAGTTATGCTGATCAAAAGAGAACTCCAAGAGAGTTCAAAATAGGAGACCATGTATATCTCAGAATTAAGCCCAGAAGGAGTTCCCTAAAAATGGGAGCTTGTGCCAAATTGGCACCCCGGTATTGTGGACCCTTTGAGGTCCTAGACAGAGTGGGACTTGTAGCCTACCGGCTAGCACTTCCTCCCACATAATGTTTTCCATGTTTCATTACTAAAGAAATATGTACATGATGCTAATCATATAATTGACTGGTCAGTGATCCAGGTGGAACCGGAGGGAGAATTTCTACCAGAACCCCAATGCATATTGGACATAAGGGAAACCTGACTCCAGAACAGAACCATTGCATAGGTCAAGGTGCAGTGGAAACATTTTGGCTCAGATGAGGCTACATGGGAAATGGAGGATGCCATGAGACAGGCATATCCGATTTTGTTTACTTCTGTACATGTAATTCATGCTAGTAGCTAAGAACATCGAGGACGATGTTCCTTTCAAGGGGGAGGGAATTGTAACACCCTGTTTCCCCCAGATTGTAAATATAACTGGACTGGCCAAGGACTATGGCCAACTCATACGTATGAATATGTGATGTAAATGGACCTGCGGGAAGAGGTCAATGAATGTGAATAATATTTTGAATTTATCGCAGGACTACTGAGAGGGGATGTGCAGAAAAGAGACCACGATGGCGGTGGAAGGCTCCTAAAAAGGTGGCGTTAACTTCCACCCTGAATGAATACCGTATTTGGACTCCACTGGCCCGGAGAACCAAAAGCGGCTCGTTGGCCCCCCAGATTTAATGTCTCGCAGACTGGTAGGCGGGCGGCTTGATGAGGGATGGGATGGTGAACCGCCCATCCATAGAGTCGTCAGGCCTGATCGGCGCGAGGGTAATCGTGCCACACGCACCTCGCGATAATATAAGGCATATGGCAGAAGCGATGAGGAGGGGGTAGACGCGAGGGGAACTCGGGCATTACGCGGAGTGAGTGATAGCAGAGAGGAAGGATTGCAACCTTCGCTCTTGGTCACTGGTAGATAGAGAGACACAGTCTCAAAGCATCGTGGTCTCAGCTCGGGGGTGGCTAGTGGTAAATCCATTGGGAGTCGTTGAGCCTACGGTTGGGTGGAAACGAGCACCCCTCTCAGTAGTCGCATCCACTTCGGGTGTTATTTCTGATAAGTGTTATATATATATATATATATTACATCTTGAAATTCATAGACTAGTGTATGTATATACATATGCTCATGGAACTGTCAATTTATGAATGCTTTCTGTGTAATAATGTCTGTGCAGTGTTTGATGAGAATGAATAGATATATGCTCATAACAGAGGAAACCACGCATGACGTGCGTGGATGAAGCAATTGCATTTATGCCTAGATTGAACTAAGTTAGGTTCCCAGCCCGTTCTCGGGAAGTTGCTCCCCTTATCTGTCTCAGGGATACCCAGTACATATCTCTTCACAGAGATTCCCTCCTTAGACAGGTTCACAAAGGATCGAGAAAAGGGACTTGAACGCACAAGTCTTAATAACCCTGAACAAAGAGGAATGACCCTCTTAAATCCCGAAGTATTAGTGTAGGGATAAGTATTGATCAACGGATGAGGCCCTGTCGGAGAGTTTTCCTTCATTCACGATCCTTGAATCGAGGGAATAAACGAGGGCGTTAAGTGCCATTAAACCTTTTCCCTCTATCTTCGTGAATAGAGAGGAAATCTGAATCTCAGATCCCCAAACTCCATGAGAACACCTGGACCGTTGGTTTTTCCACGTCCAAAGCGTAGTAGGAAAGGGTGTGGCATCGGGACCGATCTAAACCGTCAGATCCTAGCTAGGGAACCTGATAGTCGTTAGATCTATAGGGAGATAGACGAGGGTTAAGCCTCGTGAATTGGGGCGAAGTCGCGAGAGGATCAGAGCCGTCCATCTGAGGAGGACAGGTGTCAGAGATCTGGATATCTCGCGAGCTCGAAGGTTCACTGGGTAGGAGTCCAAATATTAGAGGTTCCAAGTCGCGAGAGGATCAGAGTTGTCCATCCGAGGAGGACAGGTGGCAGAGATCTGGAGATCTCGCGAGCTCGGAGGTTCGCTGGGTAGGAGTCCAAAGATTAGAGGTTCCAAGTCGCGAGTGGCGAAGTCGCGAGAGGATCAGAGTCGTCCATCCGAGGAGGACAGGTGGCAGAGATCCGGAGATCTCGCGAGCTCAAAGGTCCGCTGGGTAGGAGTCCAAAGATTGGAGGTTCCAAGTCACGAGTGGCGAAGTCGCGAGAGGATCAAAGCCGTCCATCCGAGGAGGACAGGTGGCAGAGATCTAGGAATCTCGCGAACTTGGAGGTACGCAAGGTAAGAGCTCAAAGGTTAGAGGTTCTAAGTCACGAGTGGCGAAGCCGCGAGAGGATCTGATCCATCCATCCGAGGAGGACAGGTGGCGGAGATCCAGGAATCTCGTGAACTAGCGAGAAGACAGGAGCCGTCCATCCGAGGAGGACAGGTGGCGGATATCCAGGAATCTCACGAAGTAGCGAGAAGATAGGAGCCATCCATCCGAGGAGGACAGGTGGCGGAGATCCAGGAATCTCGCGAAGTAGCGAGAAGACATGAGCCGTCCATCCGAGGAGGACAGGTGGCGGAGATCCAGGAATCTCACGAAGTAGCGAGAAGACAGGAGCCATCCATCCGAGGAGGACAGGTGGCGGAGATCCAGGAATCTCACGAAGTAGCGAGAAGACAGGAGCCGTCCATCCGAGGAGGATAGGTGGTGGAGATCCAGGAATCTCGCGAAGTGGCGAGAGGCTGTGAGTTGTCCATCTGAAAAGGACAGGTGGTAGAGATCGAGAAGATCTCGCGAACTCGGGAGTTCGCAGGGTGAACGCCCAAATATTTGGTGTTAAAGGTCGCGAGACGCGAGGTCGCGAAGCAGCGAAGTGGCAAGAGGTTGTGAGTCGTCCATCTGGGAGGACAGGTGGCAGAGATCGAGAAGATCTCGCGAACTCGGGAGTTCGCAGGGTGAACGCCCAAGTATTTGGCGTTAAAAGTCGCGAGACATGAGGTCAGGAAGCAGCGAATTGGCGAGAGACTGTGAACCATCCATCGGAGGAGGATAGGTGGAGGAGATCGAGAGATCTCGCGAACTTGGGAGTTCGCAGGGTGAGAGCCCAAGTATTGGGTATTCAAAGTCACGAGGACGCGAGAAGCGAGAAGGTAATAACCGTTGGATCCGGATCATGGGAAGACCGTTGGATCCGCATGTGGGATCGTGTATCGGAGCCTCGCGAGAAAAGGCCCGAGAATTTGGCCACGGGAATCACGAGGTTGCGAGTAGCGAAATCCCTCGGGGAAAAGTCAGCAAGTTGACTGACCATCGGGTCTCGGGGACCCAAGAACCTAGTGTTCAACCTTTGAACTCGCGAAGTCACGAGTTCCGATTCCCCGATAAATCAAGGAAGGGGGATCGCGCGAGAGAACTGTGGGAGTAGATTTCCCGATAGGGAAATAGAAGAACCTTGGAGTTCTTCGGGCGAGAAGAAGAAGATCCTGTGAGAGGACGTGCCCGTGGTTGGCGCGCCTGCGTCAGGTGGGACATAAGACCACGGTTATGTACAGAGAATCGGGTAGGTAAATAGGAGACCTGTGATTCGGGGATTGGCATTTTGCTGCTACAGGCTCCGGGGATTCTCATTATTGAGAATTCAACCAAAAATTTTGATTTATGGTAGTGGGTGTGTTACATGTTGGAGTTGTATAACCAATTATGACTGATTGCCAAATATAGAAACCAAGGGCCATTGGATATGTTTGCATCCTTATGCTCTATAAGGCATAGTTTGTTTCGTCAAACAACAAAGCCTTGTTTGTGGAGAAACCTTCTTGACTAGCCATGTGTTCTCCCAAGATCTTCCTTCTACTGGTTAGACTATCTCCAAAGGAACTTGCTCTAATACCAATTGTTGAACTTATGCTTATACTAGGAGGGGGGTGAATCAATATAATATACTTTTACTTTAAATGAACATTCATCAATCACTCATTAACTTTAAAACAATAAATGTATGTAAACTCAAATCATAGTACACATAGTTTTATTTGGAAACCCTTGTGGGAGAAAACCACAAAAAAATATCTTTATAAATGTTTGTAGGAACCAACCTACTAGAGATACCAATGTTTTCAGTTGAGTACCAATTCAACAAGATATTGTATAGACACCAACCTACTAGAGACACTAATATCTTCAGCTGAGCACAAACTCAGTAAGATATGGTGTAAGCAACAACCTACTAGAGACACCAATCTCCTCACCTAAGCACCAGCTCAACAAGACCTGTATACGAACCAATCTAAGATATTCATATGTATAGTACTTCTGACTTCACCTGCATGTTTCATACTTCATGCATTTCACAACATCATCACACCCTTGACTTTGATGCTCTAACGCCTCTCCTTGCTTCATATTCCAGACATAGCTTCAAACCCTAGTCAAATTTATCCTTCATTCCCTAGCGAAACTCATAGCATCATTCCTAGAATATAATTCCAAATTGCAGCATCACGGCCTCAAAAAACCGCACTTTGCAACATCATATACCTTAGTCCTTCATAACACACCCTTAAAACTCCAAAAAAACTCCTCTTGTGCACCTTTAGACTGAAATAATATTCCCCAACTCCTCTTACACACCTTTAGACTCCAATTATATTCCACAGATCCTCTTGTGCACCTTAGATATTTTTGGTGCACTTTTACTTGCTCATTTTGCTTGGATACACTTCAAATGCGCACATCTATCCTATATTTATAGTGTTTTTTGTGTTCACTTATGGGGTTGACTTGTAAAAATGGATGGGAAAACCTATACTTTTTGGTTGGGCTGATCTGAAAGAATCTCTCATATCTCCCCATTCCTATGGAGTTGGAGGAAGTGCCATATATTGTTGGAAAGGTCTCAGAATAAAATTTTCAACCATATATCCTATGCTCCCATTTGAGATAGTTCTTCAAATTAAAAATTCCTTCAAGATAGGGTATCCAAACTGAGCATCAAAGATAAAAAAAAAAAAATATTTCTAACAATATCCATCTTGAAATATTTATATTAGATATTTGTAGTCTTCCCTTGTATTTGACATCAATGACAACAATATTTTCAACAAGTGGATGATGTAGAACTCGTAAATGTGGTACTAAATGGTTTCACCAAGTCATGGGAACCATTTTTCAAGGGAGTCCGCGCTCGGAAGAAACTTCCCAATTGAGAGAGGATTTAGGATGATTGCATCCAGGAAGAGACTCAGGAGGAGTCTAAAGACAATAGACAAGGTGATGGAGAGGAGAATCTGGCCTTGGTTAGTTAGGACAAGAAGGGCGAAGGAAAGGGTTCCAAGGGTAACAATGAGGGAGCAACCTCACAACTAGGTAAATAGAAGGACTTGAGTAAGATCAAGTGTTTTGTGTGCCACAAGAGTGGTCATTATGCATCTTAGTGTTCAAAGAAGAAGAAGGGGAAAGGGAGATTCTAGCTGGTAGAAACATCAACAAAAACTCAATTGTATGAGTTTACTGCGAAGTTTGAGAAGGAATTCACACTAATTTCCTGCCTCTCTACCAACACAATCACAAGGAGTTCATGGTACTTGAAAAATGGTGCATCATGTCATATGATAGAAGCATGGGAGCTATTCAGTAGTTTTACAGAGAAGGATTCAAGGATCCATGTGTAGCTTGGTGATGATTCCAAGTATGCAGTGAAGGGAGAGGGAACAATCTTGTTCCAACTTGAGTCGGGAGGTTTGTTTTAGGCCCATGATGTGCTATATGTACCAGGACTAAAGAAGAATGTGATCTTAATATCAATTATGGACAACAGGAGTTTTCTGTCATGTTCAAGAAATGGCAAGTACCCATACGTCTAGAGGGAGCTAGCCGTGATAGAAGAGTGAGCATTGGGTTGAGAGTTGGAAACTTATGTAGGTTGAAGGGAAATCCTATACATGATTTGGTATATGAAAATGACAACCTATGTGAGTTATGGAACTTGAGCATGGGACACCTGCACTACAGGGCGTTTCCGATTCTCGGGAGACTGTCACTAGTCTTCCAAATTTCAACGTTGAGAAGCAGGGTGTGTGCAGAGGGTGTGCACTTGGAGAGAATTCCAAGGCTAATTTTCCAAGCTGCAAGAGTAGGTCCAAGGGGATCTTGGATCTTATACATTCATATGTGAATGGTCTGATGTCAGTAGAATCAATGTAGGGAGCACTATATTATGTGACATTCATTGATGAATTTTCCAGGAAATCCTAGATATTCTTTATGAATACCAAGTATGAGGCCTTCAATTGGTTCCAGGAGTATAAGGCCCAGGTGGAGAAATAAAAAGGGAAGAAGATCAAGGTCTTGGGGTTGGATAATGGGGGAGATTACACCTCCAATGACTTCAAGGATTTCTGCAAGGAGGAAGTGGTAAAGAGGGAGTTGAAAGTCTCATACAACCCTCAACAAAATGGGGTTGTAGAGAGAAAGAACCAATCCATCAACGGTTCTACTAGGGCTATGACACATGACCCGAATTTTCCTATGTATATTTGGGTAGAGTCACATAACACATCAATATATGTTCATAATAGAAACCCTCATAGGATATTGGGAGAAAATACTCTTGAGGAAGCATTCACAGGAGTGAAGCCAGAGATAGGACACCCAAGGATATTTGGTTGTCCATTATACATCCATGTGCCTATGGAGAAGAGGATGAAGCTGGGTCCTTCAGTACAAAAGGGAGTATTTGTGGGGTACAACAAGACCTCAACGGCTTACAATATCTTCATGCCAATTCATAGGAAGACAATTATGAGAAACGATGTTAAGTTTAAGGAGATATTAGTATCCAGGAAGTCTCATGAGTTACCACCAGTGGAAGAGGACGAGGAGCATGAGGATTTGAAGGAAAAACAACGTTTATAGGCTTCTAGTTCAAGGATTCCACCTTTATGTGAGGAGAAGGAGTTATCCCCTTCCAATTCTTTCAAGAGACCTATGTGGTTGGAGAAGACATTGAAGGATGCTCAGGAGCATATTGAGGCTCCTAGGAACACTGTCAGGGAGAGTAGGCCTTCAAAGAAGTTTTCAAACTTCATGGAATCTAAAAAATAATTCCATGGAAGAAGCAACAAATCATCAAGTTTATCAGGATGCTATGGCGCAAGATTATTTGTGGGATATTGTGCCAAGATCAGAGGGACAACTAGTTCCAGGTGGTAGAAGTACCTTCCTCGCTAAGTGGGAGTGTTTGTGTTTGTATCATCGAGAAGATACTTACACACATGTCTAAGTGTCTACACGTGTGGAAGTTGTCCAAAGATTTCAACCTTAGTAATTTACTTTAATTAAATGAATTATTAAATTAAATTTATTTTATTAATTAATTGAGTTTAATTTAATGAAATAGTAAAGTTATTAGCATTAGTGAATTAAATGAATCTTAGCCATTGATCTCAAGTGAGGTGAGATCTAATCTCAACCGTTGATCACTTTGGAGATTAGGGTTAGGTCATAACTCAAGATTATAAAAGAAAGGCTAGGTTAAGAGGAGAGACATATCTCTTGGAGTCAGTGACTCATTGAGACTGAGCACAAAAGTATTTTTTCTCAAGGAGATCTTGACAAGGGTGAATAATCTCTTTCATTTAGAGATCAACTTATTCCAAAGGAGAAGGAAGCGACAACAGACATATTTGGTAGCAAGGACATATCTGGGAAGCATGTACAACCATATATCAGGCTGTACAGAGTCGCAAGTAGTGTTGTACACGCAGTACAGAAGACACATGCATGTACATATATATTGGACTAGTGCATAAGGGTGCGTACATACATGTCATAGTAGTGTAGCAGGGTGTGTACATATGTGTTGCACAGGTGCAGCAAGGTGTGTACATACACACATGATCGGTTGTCGGGGGGAATGCACATGCATGTTGTATAGGCCATACATGGTGTATACATATCATACATGATGTTAATGTGAGGTTGTACAACAACAAAAAAGTTGTTGGGTTGTAGGTGTTTGTTGTATATTTTTGTTTCTATTCTCAATGGGTAGTTTTCCCAGTTTGGGAGCCCTTGTAAGCATGGGGTTATTATTTAATGAAAAGTTGATTTGAAGGGAAATATTTACGTGTGTTGTGTGAATTTTGGTTTCCAGTTTTATTGCTTATGTTGTTTTATTTCTAGCCAATATATTTTATTCTGTGTGTTGTTAATTTATTTATCAACAAGGAAAAACACAAGGTAGCAAAGTACCTAGGTGTTGGTAATTGAGATTTCAACATGGTATCAGAGTGTGTTGAAAATCAATAGATATTACTAACCTTGGTTGTGGCTTTGAATGAAAAATGAAAAATACCCAAAGTGGCGAAGTTGTGACATTTTAATAATAATCAAAATTTTACTTCTACATATAGGCTAACTTTATAAGTTTTGAGTTCTATCAAGTTTAGTGTCATTGCAAGATTCATCTTAAAAGATAAAAAAAAAAATCATCTTAAACAATCAAAAGATTCATTGCCCAAATTTCTTTAACTTTCAAGCATGCATGGAAGGGGGTTGATCTTGGGAACTACTTCCCCTCTATTTATACTTGAAATTTAAAGAAACTTGACAAATTTTGGTGAATTTTAACCAAATATCACCAAATTTCAATCATGAATGGAGGGGAGTGATTCTCATATCCCCCACCCTCCCCCCACCTCACCCTCTCTATTCATGCTTGAAATTTAAAGAAATTAAAAAAAAAATGCTAAAGTTTGCAAAAATTTGTCAAATTCAAAACATGAATGGAAGCAACGCTTCCGAGAATTGGTCCCCTCTATTTCATGCTTGAAATTTGAAAAAATAAGCCATGTTTGGCCAAATTTTGCCATATTTTTACATGAATGGAGGATATGATTTCAAGCATTAATGGAGTCGTACAATTTTGACGATCACCCCCATCTTCATTCATGCTTGAAATTTAAAAAATAAATGGTGAAAATTGGCCAAATTTTGTTAAATTTCAACCATGAATGGAGACCCAGGGGGTTCCTAAAATCACTCCCCTCCATTCGTGCTTTAAATTTGAAAAAATAAGCCATGTTTGGCCAATTTTTCCCATATTTTGACATGAATGGAGGGGGATATTATTTCAAGCATTAATGGAGTGGTACAATTTTGACGATCACCCCCTTCTTCGTTCATGCTTGAAATTTAAAAAATAAATGGTGAAAATTGGCCAAATTTTGTTAAATTTCAACCATGAATGGAGAACCGGGGGGTTCCTAAAATCACTCCCTCCCATTCATGCTTTAAATTTAAAATGAATTGGTGAAAACCTTTATAAAATAAAAACAAAATGTCGTTACTACATCAACATCAATTTAAAAAAAATATATCCCTTGGAAAAAATGGCAATACGAGTATAACCATTATTCAAAAAATGACCAAAAAATAGGTTTTAGAAAACCCTCTTCTAAAACATTTATATATCAACATTGAAAAAGTTCAAAAAAATAGTCTAGATAAAAAATGTGATTACATTAATCACATGCTCTCTTCCTTGATATTGTACCATTTTGATTAATAATTTCTACTTTGATCACGGTAGTGGCATTTTCCTTCCTCTTTTGTCTCACTTGGAACATATCTCCCTCATGTAAATTTTGTCGAGGCTTTTCAAGTAGTAGGTGAAAAATGTTGTTGAAAAGGTACTTGAAATAAAGTATATAGTGATATTTGTGGTACTACTATACCAATTGAAAGGTTGATTTTATGGTTTTGTTTGCAACTATATCTTTTTATTTGGTCACGGTTTCAAAAATGTTACTTTTGAGCTCGAAAAAAGAGGTGCTACTAATAGCAACACTTTTCAATTCAATGGTTTTCCATGGCTTCAAAAAAATTGTAATTTTAACCTTCAAAAAAAGGTTCTATTAGTAGCTCCACTTTTCAATTCAAGGTTAACATTTAAGGTTTTTGTTAGCAACATTACAAGTTTTTAAGGAAATGGTTGCAAAAATTCGTAATTTTAATCCTGAAAAAAGTGTGCAACTGGTAGCACCCCTTTTCGATTCAAGGTTAGAATTTAAGGTTTTTGTTAGCAACATCATGAGTTTTTAAGGCCATGGTTGCAAAAGTCGTAATTTTAATCTCGAAAAAAGGATGCTACTAGTAGCACCACTTTTTTTATTCAGGAGTTGATTTTGGTATTTTTGACGCAAAAATATGGGTTTTTAGGGATAGAGTTCTTATTTTGACGTCACATTTTTCATCAAGTTGGTAACTATGTTCCTCACACATGGTACACCTAATCGAACATTTCTCTTCCAAAAAATATTTCTTACTTAGATTCATCATGGTATCCCTAAACCCTTGCTTCAATCTAACAAGGGATAATTATAACAATTGACAAATAAAAATGAAGGATGTGCTCAGATTCATGGTGTATTAATGATCACTATAGGCATTGAGAAGGATCCTAAAGGTGATGAAGAGAGAAAAATGGTTGAATAGAGTTCATGAAGCTTGAGGTTTGATTGGTATCCATGTGTCAGATGAGTTTCAATTCCAAATGTAGAGGCCATGATATCCCAAATATGCTTGGGAAACATTTGATTTTTTTTCTTAATATAATGAGACTCGAGGAATGTAGTTCAAAATTGAAGTTGTACTTTAAACCACATGATTTAATAGAATTGAAGATTATCTCTCTGGGTTCAAGAAACTCTAGATATAGTTGGTCGATTATGGATCCCAAAAAAAAAGGCCATATGTGCATTTTATTATTATTGTTCTCTAGAATCTTCCCTTGTTGTATAAGGTATTTTGTTCCACATGTTGTACTATGAAAAATATGTTTCTAGTTTAGTAAAACTAATCTAAATTTCAATGATTTCTATAATGCTTTGATTGAGGAACAAGTAAATACATATGATTTGGGTAAGTTTAGTACCAAATCCATTGTTCATTTTTCCAAAGGTAAACAAAAGAAAAAACAAGATTCCTAGGATGCTCTTGTAGTCCCAACATGACTCTCCTTCACAACAGAAGAAGAAGAGAAAGAAACATTCAAATAAGAAATCTTGTGGTCATTGTGTTAAACTAGGTAATGAAGAACTTGTGTTGGAAACTAATGATAAACATTTGGAATTAAACTTAGAATCTTTTTATGTGAAACCAACAAGAAGGTAATGTTCATAACGATGACAATGCCTTTCATGAAACTTCTTCCATATCCTTGCATGCACATTCTTATTCTAGCACTAAATATATTTTTCATTTTGGTTTCACACACATGTTTTAGGACAATTTATTATTTTCTTTCATTGATACTAACCATAATGTTGATTAGAAAGTGTATATTGGACATTGCACTTATGTGTAGCACTAGTAATGTCGTTATTGAAAATGGAGTTATGAATGGCATGCACCATGTGTTTTATCTGTATGCTAATATTTCCTTTGTTTACTATATGACCAAGATGGGTAATAATTTAGAGTTTTGTTTAACTAGTTTGTTGTAAAGGACACTGTAGATAGGTTAAAACTGTTGTTGTTGGAAATGTCAATGTTATGACAAACTTTACAAGTTCTCTAAATTTACTAGATATTTCATTAGGACTCTCATACCTTTATTTTGTAGGTTGATCTTATGAGTAGGTTGTGGGATCAATGAATGGGTCACTTGAAATTTCAAAGCTTGTAGTTGATGAGGATGTTGAAGAAGGTACATGTTTTATGAATGATTCATTCTAGGCATGTATTGTTGGAAGAAGTTCAAGAAAGAAAATTCATGACCTACGACCCTTCTAAATTATTCATGACAATGTGCAAATTGATTGAAAAACCCTCTCTTTCATGTGCAAAGTATATTTTGACATTCATTTATTATTGTTCTATGTTCATATGGTTGTATTTTTTTAGTCAAAAGAGTCAAGTCCTAGATAACTCTCACGGGTTCAAATCTGTGGTTTAGAATCAATGTAGTAAGAATCTTAAAACTTTAAAGATAGAAAATGATAGAGAATATGTTAATCATGATTTTGAGAGCCTTTAAATATATTCTAGCATCGCTTGTTAGTGCATTGTACCTTACATCCATCAACAAAGTGTTGTTGTTGAAAGTAAGAATTGTAGGTGCATGTATAATAGTAGAGGGATGGAGACCCAAATTTAGTGTTGAAGTGAAAATTTTTGCATCTTATAACCTAAATCACATTCCTATTAGGGCCAAGGAATGTGACACCCAAAGAAGCCTAGCGTGGCAAGAAGTTAATTGATCCGAATGGATCTCCGCACGTGAAAGAACTTCTTAATTTGCACCATGTTGATTTTAAGGTGGCGACAAAAGTGTTTAAGTAGATTAAAATGATGTTTTCTTGAGTTTTATTTCTCACGCATTTAATTATGCATTTGTGGGAAAAATACTTCATGCATTTTTCATATTAGTTTGATTAATGCTTTTATGAAGTGCTCATGCATTTAATTATGCATTTTATGAGCT
>ML781940.1:959727-983658 GCA_009831015.1 Picea engelmannii
AGTAAGGAAAAACTATATATATTCCTTATGTGAGCCATGTTGAAAGGGGGAGAGGAAGAAAGGAGAGAGTGCTTAGCTATTGAAAGCCATAGTGCTGAGCTAATGAAGAGTCATAGTGCTTGAATGTAAGAGAGCTTTGAGAGATCACTTTGAAGAAGGAATATAGAAGATCTGCATTCCAGTTGGAGCAGGTTCGGAGATGTAGCCCCAGAGGTGGAGGGGTGAACTTCGTTATCAACATTGGTTCTCTCTCTCTTATTTGCCTTCATGTGTTTTTCTCTATTCTATGTTCATTTACTTATGTTTATGTGTTTTAATGCATTATGATAAATGAACTAATATGCTCAATAAAACCTGTATAAGCCATAGTCAATTTAAAGATCCTCACATTGTAAACGTTTGGGAGAGTAGTACTCGACCCGTTTTCGGATCATTAACTATTGCACATTTTAGGGTCTTTGGTTTTGATGCTTTAGCCCACATTCAAGGTGAGAAAAGAAATACATTGGATCTCAAAAGTCACAAATTCATGTTTGTTGAATGAAATGAAGAAACAAAGCATGATGGGAAATTTGAGGTCTAAAATGGGTTTCTTAAGAATATTTCCTAAAATAAATAAATAAATGTTTTTTTCCACCAATAGGGTTTAATATGATGATGTCAACCCCGTGGTTGAATTGTATTGGAGAAAAATAAAGGAAACTAAGTTTTCACATATTTTCAATTTATCTCCTTACATGTTTATTAAAAGTATCAACTGTAGGTACTAATTGGATGAATTTTTTTTAAATTTTGCCTCCAAAAAGTACATCCAAAGAGTACCTACACTTGATAATTTTAATAAACCTATAAGGAGATAAATTGAAGTTACGTGAAAAAAGTATGTTATGTGTCCAACAAGTACCTACACTTAATACATTTAATGAACCTATAAGGAGATAAATGAAAAATACATGAAAAAAATAGTTTTCTTTTGTTTTCTCCATAATTCTTAACTCTTGTTTTATTATTTTTCTTAGAATGCCCATTTTAGACCCCAAATTTTCCCTAATGTAGTTACCTTCATAGAATGTGTCCATCAATAATGTGAACATTCTGAGGGATGCCATATTCGAAGAGAATCCTTCTACTTCAAGGTTATCATGATATAGGTGGATATTGGTGGCGACCCACCTATTCCACTGGCTCAAAGAAAATTTTTCCATTTTGGCAGTTCTTCTACACTTTTTCAAGTCATGAACTTCCAAGGCCATTTCGAGGCCTTAAACATCATTTTATGGGAGTGAAATTGCCGAGACGATAGCCAAAGGCATGGTCTGGGCTGACCATAATGTGTACTTCTCAACTAGACCTTTCCAACGGGCTATTGAGCGCGCCAAACAGAGATTGTATGCAAAAGTTATGACCCCGGGAAGTTGGCATACCAACTAACCCCATTGGGGCCCACAAGCCTTTTGGCGGTTTGTCTCCTAGGTTTAGGTTTTTGGATGTTTAGGGTTTTATCGTTGCTTCTTTATGATAAAATATCTTTCATCCTCATTGTAATGCGCTCTGGTGAATGCACGTAGCCATCACATATCTTCTCAGAGATAAGCTACCACCATTTGAGAAAGTTCGTTTCATTCTGCATTTTCACAATTCAAAACATTTCATTTATTATTAGAAGTCAAGTTTCATTGTATCTATGTGTTTTTGTAATAACTATGTATTTTGTTTCGTTCCATTTATAAATCTGGATCAATGGTATTAGAGCATTCTTCTCTTTATCTGTTTCTCCATGCATATCCTCAACGAGGTTAAGGTATAAGGATTTAGGACTCAAACTATTTGAGCCTTTGTAGGACCATCCTCACCGACCCCGACAACCTCCCATGGCAGAAGAAAAGAGAGACGATGGAGCAAGAGATCCTATTAAATTGTTGCTCGAGGAAGCCCTCACACGACAAATGAACGATATGATGGATATTTTTTCCCACATCCTTCGACGACTGCCAACAACCTACGCATCTTCATCAAGAGACCACTTTGGAGGCACCGCCCCCTTCAAGGTACAAGTTAGTTTTGATATCCTTGTATTTGAAGGTCAGATAGATGCATATGCCCTAGATAAATGGTTGAATCTGCTCGAACGATTTTTTTGTCCATAATTTTTTTGATAGAGAAAAGATCACCTTTGCGCTTTTTAAGGTTGTCTCCCATGTCAAGGATTGGTGGGATACTTACTATGAGCAAAAGGGCATGGAGGAATCCACATTGTTTGTGGTCGTACCCACTTGGGGTTCTTTTAGGGATGCCATTAAGGAACAATATTACCTTGTTGGAAGCTATGATGACTGGTATACAAAATGGACCACGTTGCGGTAGGAAAGGGACCAAACAGTGCCAGAGTTCACAAATGTCTTCCATACCTTTCACACCAAGTTGGGTATCAAAGACTCGAAATTACACCTGGTGCTCAAGTACCGCGACATTTTGCATTGATACATCCAGACATAAATGGATTTTCTGGACATCTCATCACTAGGCATCACTTGTCGATATGTCGTCAAAATCGAGTAGGAATTTAAACAAAAGAAGAGGGAATTTGTATTTGCAAATTTCTCACACAAGAAGTGGAGGCAACCCCAACCCATGGAACAAAGTACATAGCAGGGATGGACCACCACCGGACAACTAGTCCAAGCCACAAACAATGAAGGGTAATGGGAAGACGAAGAAAAACATTGGAAAGTGGTGTGAATTCCATAAAAGTACCTGGCATAACACTGATGAATGTTGCTCAAAGTAGTCATTGGTGGCCAAGTTTAAATCCTCGGATTCAGATGTGGGTTCTGAATAATAATTAGAACCAGAAAAGGGGAAGCAAATCATTGATGCGGTACCTAGTGCCACCATCGCTACTACCAAGGTCCATCCAAGTGAACCCAAAGAATCAGAGGATGGTGAGTGCCTTTTACACTCACAAATGTGGGTGAAAGGTGCTCCGTTGCACTTCATTGTTGATAGCGGAAGTCAAAAGAACCTCATCTCAACAGAGGTCTCCAAGCAGTTGGACCTACCGACAACACCACATCCGCAACCTTACACCATCGGGTGTGATGTTTCCCCCCTTGAAGTTTGTGATGTTCTTTTAGGCAAACCTTACTTGTGGAAAAATCATGCTTTATATGAGTCTACACCTTATAGTGTTATTATTACTTGGGGTAGAAAATTGTACAGGATACCAGAGGTAGCTCAGCCTACTGCCATTTCTTTGATCTCTACTAAGCAATGCAAGAAGGTCATCTCCCAGACTAGGAAATTTGTCTTCTTTATGATTCACTCTCAAAGTGAACAGAAGGTCACGACCACATCCATGGCCTCCACACAGGGCCTCTCCACATAGTAGAAGAAGGTGTACAAGGTCATGGAGGAATACAAAGACATATTCTCCTCACCCACTGGAATACCTTTGCTCTGTCATGTCAATAATTAAATCGATTTGACCCTCGATGCGCCTCTACCCAATGGGCCAATCTATCTTCTCTCTCTTTTGGAAAATGAGGAAATCAAGCACTATATCCAAGAGCTTCTCGAAAAGGAGAAAATCTGACCAATCTCCTCACCTTACAGAAGCCCAATTGTACTCATGCAGAAGAAAGATGGGACCTGGAGACTCTCCAATGATTACATGTCCATAAACAAAATCATAGTCAGGAATTGATACCCAATTCCCCGAATCGAAGACCTTCTTGACCAACTCAAGGGATCCAAGTACTTCAGTAAGATTGACCTGAAGTTTGGATACCACCGGGTCTCAATAGAATATAATGATGTATGAAAGACTTCTTTCAAGTCCAAAGAGGGTCTTTTTGAATGACTGGTCATGCCCTTTGGTTTGACGAACACCCCATCCACTTTCATGAGGTTGATGGACGATATCTTGTGGCCTTTCACCAATTATTTTGTGGTGGTATATCGAGATGATATCCTCACCTTCAACAAGAGTTGGGTAGAACACTTGTAGTATATTCAACAAGTCCTTCACACTCTACGACAACACAAGATATATGCTAACTTGGAAATTTGCTCCTTCAGCATGAACAAGGTCCAATACCTAGGGTTCATTGTTGATGAGCATGGTGTGCACATGGATCCAGCCAAGATCTATGTCATTCAAGATTGGCCAGCCCCAACCACACTAACCAAGCTTCGGAGTTTCTTAGGACTTGCCAATTTCTATCGCAAGTTTGTGTTGGGATTCTCCCATATCGCATGGTCCTTCAGCCAAGTGACCAAGGGTGGTGGTAAAACAAAGTTCATGTGGGGAGATTTGCAACATAAATCATTTGATGATATGCAACATTGCTTGTGCTCAACCTCAGTGCTCTCATTACATGATTTGCAACAACCTTTTGATATTGAGACAAATGTTTATGATTATTTCGTGGGCACAGTTCTCACTCAACATGGTCATCTAATGGAATATCATAGTGAGACACTATCAGATGTGGTTTGTAAGTACCCCAATTATGACAAAGAAATGTATTCCAATGTACAAGCCTACCACCAATGGAAGTATTACATTCTTGGGAAGGAGACAATCATCCATGTTGATCACAAACCTATGTAGTTCATGCAAATAGAAGGAAAATTGAAAAACATCTGCCATTACAAGTGGTCCACACACTTGAAATAGTTTCATCTCAACATCAAATATAAACAGGGAGCAACAATCACATCGTTGAATGCCTCAGTCAATGCCCAGTTGCAACATTAACCACGATGCTCCACTCCTTCGGACATGAGGCCTTGAGATGTCCCCAACTCTACAAGAGAGATCTTGACTTTGCTACCACTTACCATATGTTGAGCGTAGGCACACCCATCACTGACTTTCATCTTCAGGATGGACTATTATGTCATCTGGGCCATCTTTGTGTTCCTTCGAGAGAGCAAGCGAAGCTGATTTGGGAATCTCACTACAGTTGGATGGCAGGACACTTTCATTTGAAAAATACAGTGGTAGTGCTACATAAGTATTTCTATTGGTCGAAACTTAAACAAGAAGTCGACAAGTACATATGGTCTTGCACTTCCTGTGTTATTTCCAAACCAACCATTAAGAAGCAAAGACTGTACACCCTTCTCCATAATATTGATAGGACCTAGGAATCCATCTCGATTGACTACATGTCTGGCCTTCCTTCAACCAGGCAGGGAAATGACTATGTTTTTGTGGTGGTTAATCGATTTTCTAAGATGGCCATTTTGAAAGCCTACAAGAAGAGTATCAGGGCGGAGACCATTGCCAAGATCTTCTTCGAATAAGTGTGGGTATATTTTGGGATACCACAAACCATCATCTCATATAGGGATAGCAAGTTCCTAAGAACATTTTGGTCACTATTGGACACCAAGCTCACTAAATCCACTTCCTTCCACCCCCAAACTGATGGCCAGAAAGAGGTGATCAACAGGATGATCGTGCAAATGTTGCACATGGACAACTCCAAGAATCCACATGACCTCATCAGAAGCTTCGTCCACTTCATTATGGTTCGTACACCATCACCAAGGCTATGGGTAAAAATGAATTTGAGCTAAGTATTACCTCCTTCCTTTGCTTGCACCAAATGTTCAATGTGGACCTACTTTTCCCATACTTTCCACCATTATTGGACACATAAGAGATAACAAAGAAGTTGAAACTGAAAGAGATCAACCCTAATTGCATGGAAGATTCAACCATTGATCATATCGTGGATAGATAGGTTAAGGGCACTCACCAACAGAGGATCCAACTTTATCAGGTTGTCAAAGCAGGGCAGGTCCTACACCAAGGAAGGCGGTTCACCCGGAGCCAAGTTCAATAGAAGTGTCCCCATCTGATGGGGTCACTCAACACAATGGATACCATTGCGTCCTAAGGGGGGAGGATTGATCCATGTGGATATCAATGGCCATCCACCTCTTCCACTGGATCAAAGCACAATTTTCCATTTTGGTAGTTTTTCTACACTTTTTCAGATCCTGAACTTTCAGGGCCATTTTGAGGCCTTAAACAATGTTTTTTGGGTGCGAAAGTGCCCAAACAATAGCCAAAGGCATGGTCTAGTCCAACCGAAATGTGTACTTCTCAGCTATACCTTTCCAATGGGCTATCAAGCGTTCCAAATGAAGATCGTATGCAAAATTTATGACCTTGAGAAGTTGGCATACCAACTAACCCCATTGGGGCCCATAAGCCTTTTGGCGTTTCATCTCCTAGGATTAGGTTTTTGGATGTTTAGGGTTTCCTCATTGCTTCTTTATGATAAAAAGGCCTTTCGGCCTCATTGTAATGAGCTCCGGCGAATGCACATAGCCATCACATCTCTTCTCAGAGATAAGCTACCACCATTCAAGTGAGTTTGTTTCATTCTTCATTTTTATAGTTCATCACATTTCATTTATTAATAGAAGTCAAGTTTCATTGTATCTATGTGTTTTTGTTATAAATATGTATTTCATTTCGTTCCATTTATAAATCCGGATCATATCACCTCTTGTTTCTTTTGATTTCGCTAATGTTTTACTTGACGATTTGTATATGCGTAACTTGAATGTAGAGTCTATTGATGATGTAGTTGTTGAGGATTCTTATAGATATCTTCAAAATACATATGCATCTCCTTGAGAGGATGAGATTCGTCACCCTAAGTGTTATGGAAAAACTCTTGATGTTATGTGCTCTAAGTTAGTGATGCTTTAGAATCTTGGAGGCTTGATGGCAAGAGGAAGTGGGCCAATTTTACTTTTATGATAAAATTCAAGGCTACTTGTGATCCCCAGCCTTATGATGAGGCTTGTGACAAACCAAAATGGGAAGACTTGATGGAAGAAGAATGATGAAAAATTTGTTGGGTATGTGTTATATTCTTTGCATGTGTGTGTGTGTGGGCGCGTCAGATACGACAACTGCGTCTGACGATCCCTTCACCTAGAGCTTTTTCGTGTGCACTGGGTGCTTTCCTAGGCGGGTCCCAAGGGGGGGGGGGGGCAGGTATGGCCCCCCTGGTTACGCGCAGTGTTCGGGGCAGCGCCTCGAAAAAAAAAAATTGGGCGGTTTTTTGCTATTTTTAGCGGATTTGTAAATTAATTCCGAATTAAGGGATTAGGGTTTTGGTATCTACGAAATACCTAAAAACATTGTATATATTGTATGGAGAATGGTGAAATTCGATATAATGAAAATAAGAAAGGTTTTCCCAGTTGAGGGTTTCCGGTACAAAATCTCTGTGTACTCTGTGTACTCTGTGTATGAGCCATTGATTAATTTTTGTATTGCTTAAGAATCTGTATGCATTGCTTTACTTCACAGGTTTAAAACTTACAAAATTAGACTTTGGAATTGGCTCTTCCCTTAGGTGAAGTGTCCATTAGTTGTAAATGGATATACAATACCAAATTCTCTTTGAAAGGATGCATTAAAAGTGTAAAGATTGCTTGGTTTCTCAGGGATAATATGAAAAGGAAGGTATTGATAGCAATGAGACTTTTCTTTAGTGGTCAAGATATAACCATTTGAATTATTTTGTTGCTTGCTGTTATTTTTCGATGGGATATTACCAGATATGTGAAATCAACCTCCATGAATGGGGATCTCTGTAAGTAGATCTATATGGATAAAACACATGGTTTTATTAAGGATGACACTTCTAAACATGTTCGTAAGTTGAAGAATTATTTTTATGGGTTGATGCAAGCCCCCTAGGGGTTTTATAAAAATATTGATAAATTATTTCTTTCTAGTAAATGATTAATAAAATCTTTCTTTCTAGTGGTTTTTTCCATTTCCATTTAGATTATAATATTTATGTTAAACATGCCAATGGAGATATTTTGATACTTGTCCTTTATCCCAATGTTTTGATTCTTATAGGAAGTAGTCATGACATGATTGTTAACAAGAAGAAACAACTCATAACACTTATGAAATAATCAATTTGGGATTTTTGCACTACTTCATAGAGATTCAAGTTTTGCATAGGTAATGATATTGTCATTTCACACTGTAGGTATGCTCTTGGTCTTGTTAGATTTTTTTGAATGAAGGATTGCAAACCTTGTTCTACCCCTTTTTAGTCTGGAGTCAAACTGACTGCCAAGTGTACTTCACACCTCATGGATGCTAATTGTTATCAAAAACTTGTTTCCAATGATGTACTTGACTCATGAAATATTTGGTGTCACATTCGTTATACATCTTGTTTCTAGATCTATGAAGGAGCGAAAGGAAAATTATTGGCTTGTAACAAAGAATTTTGAGATATGTTAAGGGTGCTTACTAATTTGGTATTCAATACTCCTATGGAGATTACACTAAATTGGTTGGATACATTGATTTAGATTGGGTTGGAGATTAGGGTGAATAAAATTCCACTACTTTCTTTGCTTAATAACTATTGCATTGTGAAGAAATAAGCATTGTACGAAATCCCTTTCTTTAAGGGAGGCCAAATACAAAGCAGCTGCCACAATTGGGCAAGAATTTGTATGGATTCAAACACTTTCAGAGATGCTTGGAATTTATCCGGAGCAACTAACCTCACTTTAATGTGATAATCATGGTGCAATTTGGATTTCTCACCATCTAGTATATCACTCGAAGACCAAGAATATTGAGGTCCATCAACACTATATTTGACTACTGATACATGAACAAATTATTTAGATGGAGTATTGCTTCATTGTCTTACTTAGGACCAGATTGTGGAGATCTTCACCAAGCTATGAAAAAGGCCAAGTTTTTCAAGTTTTGCACTCTACTTGGGATGAAGGAATTTTTTGTTTAGTTGGGTTAACTTCTATTGTCCCTAGGCTTTCCCTCAAGTCAAGTGTATGGGGGTAATCTCATGTAATTAATGTTCCAATATGTGTACTTAATGTAATATTGGCGTAGTGCATATTCACGTCATAAATGAAAATCCCTAATGGTATATCTTTAATGTGGCCTTAGTGGTCCCTTATTAATGTGGGGGTTGGAAGATTGCACAATGCTTTGTAATTAATGTGGTTGTTAGATTAGAACTAATCACTATATAAAAGGGAATTGTGCCCCATTGTAGTATATCATGCAAGATATTACTATTTGGTATTCAAACTTATTTGGGTAACAAATTGACCCACTAATATTGGTGTCTTATGTGTTTGTCTTGCATGCTCATGGGTCCAGAGTCTCTACTTTCCTTGTGGTTTTTCCCTATTTTTTAAGCTTCAATATATTGATGTTTTTATTATACATTATTTAATAGGAAAGAGATTTTGTTTGCTAAATATGCATCTTTTATTTTTGTTTAATTGCTATTTAAATTACACGATCAAGCTACTAAAATGGTGGGAGTTGCCAAATTATTGAGCATTTGTGTTTTCTTTCTGCGCATACAATTATTTTGGTTTGAAAACATGTAACTGACACTTCTAATAGAAATGGCTCAAAGCGTGCTACTTTGAGCTTGTAGGTCCTAACGTCTCTACACATACTCACCTTTTTATGACCAATTTATATTTTTATGGAGTCTAACTTTCATTCTCTAGTAGAAAATTGTGTGCATATAATATCTAATTGTGAAATCTTTATTGCTATGTGTGTTTGGCCTCAGCCTTTCAACTACAATGTTATTTCATTTGCTTTACCTATTTTTATTACAAGTTCATGTATCCTCAGCCAAGTTAAAACCTTTCACTATTTCAACATATTTGTAATTAAAATTAGTTTAAATACTTTTTGAACATGTTGGACACTATTTCATTTGCATCATCATCTAAGTTAATTACGAGGTTCTTTGTACCTATACATATAGAGAAGATAAAGTTCCCATTTGAAATTTGTTGCTTGTGACAATCATAACAACATTCTCTAAAGATAAAAATACCACCATAATAACAACCGAAGGAAAAATAAGTTACGGTTTTAAGTTCAACATGGATTATGCTATTTTAGAACAATCTTTTCTATGATAAGAGTTAAAAGTACTTGAAATGATTTCCTCGTATGAAGAGTTTTTGATAGAACTTGTAGCTCGTTAAAAATAAGTATATGAATGTGGTTTTAGGTGTGACCATACATTCTTAAACTAAAAATGGATTGTACTTCTGCAAACTTTCCTTTAAAGTGGTGGGAAGGGGAATTTTTTATATATTTCAAATGCGACAATTAAAAATGTTAAATATATATATTCTCTAAATCTTGAATAGGTTGATCAATCAATACTTGAATAAAGTATGCTTCAATATTCACTATTTGTTGACATGGGAAAATGTTCCTAGTCAACAACATTGGTTCACTTGACGAAAGAGCCCAACTAGACTTTCTTTGATTGAAATGGTGAACCGTCCACATATGATCAACTCTGTTAATTCTTTTATGCTTTCACCAATTACAACTCGATGCACCATTGGTTAGATATGTATATAACGAAACCAAGAATGCAAATGCAAATGCAAAATGCATCTAATCTATGGCTAATATAACCTATCTAACCTTATCTAGCCCTATCTAGCCCTTGCAGGGGCACTTAAAAGGATTGGTATTGACATGAAACACAAGGTAGGTACAAAGATTGTGGAAGATCACTTATATTGTTGGTACCTAATCCAACTAGCTAGCACAACATATGATAAGAAAAATAAAATATAAATATGGTAATCAAGAAACACCCTTTCACCATGGCATTAACAAGACCGTGACATTCACATTCACAAGCAACCAAGGAAGTGATGAATGGCGAAGATAGCTTACAACCATCTCAATTTTGCATGAGTATAAAGTATGAGCCAACTAGTTCCTTTTACGCATGCACAAATATAGTTTCAATTATTGGTAAAATTATATGTTTGACATTAAAAGTGTTGAACATGAATCAAGAAAACACATGCAAAAGTATGGAATATAGATTACCTCTATCATCACACAATACTCCCAAGCTTTTTCTAAGGAGCCAAAGACAACTTATGTATTTTGAGGATCACATTCAACAAGTTAGCATAGTAAGGTAATAAAACATGAACTTTAATAATCAAGTAAATGTATTTTATTCTACAACTTCTACAAGAAACAATGTTTATTCTCACAAGCATCAAGGAAATAAAGAATGGCGAAGGTAGCTTACAACCATCATCAATCTCAAAAGAGTATAGTGCACAAATGTCACATGAAAATAACTTACAATACAAAACAACGGAAATTTTGCAAGAGTTCAAAGGATTCTTTTATATAAATTTTAAATGGCTTTTAGCCTTCTACTTTCTCAGATCTCAAATTTTTAATTCTATGGATCTTGGCCTCCTAACTTTATTTAGCTAAATTGTTTTATAATTTGTTATTATTCAAGGATTAGATGGGTAGGAATTCCTTTACAATGATAATAATGTTAAAATTTTTGGTATGCTCTTTTAACCATAGACAATGTCACATCATTGTCACCCAACCCTAGGCATTCACATATGCCACCCCCGAGTACACTAACCTTTACTTCTAATAATTCGAGCAAGCCTACTCTAGAACCAATAGATAAACCCTAGTTGTTAACTGCAACAACAAATCAAGACAAGTAGAGAGATCCTTCTCCAAGGGTAGCACACAAGAGAGAGAGTCTCCATATCCACAGAACAAATACCATACACAACTACAGTAGCTGCAACTGCACTACTCTCTCAAACTTGTGCCATACTTAGCAAGAATATCACCAAGGGTATCACCAAGAATGACACCGAGAGAATCACCAAGAATATCACTTGATAGCGCTAGAGAGAGACCAAGACCAAGAGATGACCATACACCCTTATTTGTTCTTGCAATTGCAGTTGCAACTGCATCTCTCCAAAAAACTTATGCTCTGACTGGGTATCCAAATGAGCTAAAACATCTTCTATTTATATTAATATGTCTAGTGACTTTTCTGGTTGGGCCGACCTGACTTTCTGGTAATTATATTTTCTGTTTATATTTTTCCTGTGGAGCCAGATTGTCTTCTAGGGTTTCCACACATTTGTTTAATGGTTCACTTGCTTTCAGAACATTCTATTCTAAGTCAAAGATTACACGTGGAGGTTAATACCTCCCGCAACTACCAAACAATCAACACTCCCTCTTAGCTAGGGAGGTATTAACTAATATGTTATTCATGTAGTGGTCTCAAACACATCCATCCATCTCACATGGCATGGGAAGGACTCACATGGTCTTGCAGACTAGTCTACAGGTAGCATCACCATAGCCACACAGGATATCCATAGTGCAACATGAATTCACCCCATGCATTTGTTGAAATATTGTAACTGCAAAGAGTATTCTATTTATTATTGATTTATTATTCATTAGATCAATCCCCTTTTGTGGATTGATCATGTCGAGCATTGTAATTGACCAAATCCCCTTTTGCGGATTGGGCAAACCCTAATTGTAATATGCAAACTAAGAAGTCGGCCCTCACACAAATTAAAGTGGTTCTAACCACCCAGAAAGAAAAGTCATCCCTGCCAGTGAAGAGACACCTCCTTTCAGCGCTTACCAGATTGTATAAATAAAGGAAGACAACCACTCATTTGTTCACTCACTCAGCTCACTCATCTAGTGCGTAAGTATAGAAGGAAGCTATAGTTACCAGTTGCCAGAAGAAGAAAGAGAGAGAGGCATATTGCTTGGGAGAGGACATTCTCTAGTGTTTGGTTTATTGTCTTGGCATTGGATTGGCTATGGTACTTGGTTATTGAATCTATATTAAATAAGTTTTGTTGGGTTTTCTTCCCCTTGAGTGTTTCCCAGGATAAATGCTTGTATACTCTTGCAATTGTGTTTCTCTCAGTGATCATATCTATGCTATGGTTATCTAGTAAATTGAAAAGAAACCTAATAATAGCTTAAACCTTAACAACATCCAAGGTCTATGGGTAGATCTCAATAGCTACAACATGTCCCCAGGACATCCACTACCCTGCAATGCATCAATACCTGATCATGTGCACCCTTGGTCTCAGTGCCATCCCTTTTTCATGCTAGATGAGATCCCCTTGTCTTAGTGCCAACCCTTTTTCATGCTAGATGAGAACACTCAATGCTAACCCTTTTTCATGTTGGATGAGTTCCACCTGTCCCAGTGCCAACTCTTTTTTCATGCTAGATGAGAACACTCAGTGCCAACCCTTTTTCATGTTGGATTAGTTCCACCTATCTTAGTGCCAACCTTTTTTCATGTTGGATGAGAACAATCAGTGCCATCCCTTTTTCATGATGGATGAGTTCCACCTATCTCAGTTCCATCCCTTTTTCATGCTGGATGAGTTCCACCTATCTCGGTTCCAGCCCTTTTTCATGCTGGATGAGAACACTCAGTGCCAACCCTTTTTCATGCTCGATGAGTTCCACCTGTCTCAGTGCCAACCCTTTTTCATGCTAGATAAGAACACTCCCTCTGAAGAGGGACCAAACCAATCTTGTCCCTGAAGTACTCAAACTTCATCCTCGACAACATCTTGGTAAACATGTCCACAACTTGATCCTCTGTAGTCATGAAACTAGAGCCTCATTGCTCCCTTCTACACCATATCCCCAATATAGTAATATCTGATCTCGATATGCTTTGACCCGCCATAGATCACAGGGTTCTCTGACGACTTCATGCAACTCTGGTTGTCACAAAACATACAGGTCGCCTCCAACTCAAGATCAAACAATCTTGTAATCAGTTTCTGAAGCCACACTGCTTCGCCATAAGTTGAACACGCTGCCACATATCATGCCCTGGGTGTCTTCAATATGCGGACATGAGACTCTTTCTAATGTATCTTATGGTTGCTCTATGTATACTTCTTCTGACTTCTGGAGCAAGTGTCTCATCATAGTCTTCTCCCTCTTGCTAGGAGAATCCACTGACTTCCCTTCTGGTCTCAAGGAAAAAGATCCATATTCCAGTCCTTGTGACATGCTTCCTCCTATTTCACTGAAACTAGGGAATTTTCCGAGGAGGTCTCATATCTTCTCGAAGCCTTTGAAGCTTCGATCTAGCCTCCTCAACTCATGGCACCTGTATGTCAGTCTTGGAAGACGTCTCTCTCCCCCATATGAATCTGAGGGGGAATACTTTCTGAATGAAAGTATTTAAGCCACTAACTCTTGTTGAGATCAAGCTCACTCTGAGTCTCTATAATCTCTGGAGCCATCTACTTTCTTTGTATGTGATGATTTCTTTTGAAGTCTCCTAATGAATGGTCCTAGGGAGGCTACTCCTCCTTACTGGATCGTGAGGGATGGATCCCTCTTAACTCTATCTCCTTCTGAGCTGGTACTTGGTGGGGCCACCTACCTCACCACTGGTGGAGCCATATGCACCTCATGATACGGCTTGTCAATGCTATATGGCTTTTCATCCTACAAAGTGTCACAGAGCCATGTTGGTCTCTTCCTGGTTACTGCAATGATTCTGGGTAGGCCCTTCTGGCTCTACTAACTCTTCCTGATGATATGAAGAGTGATAAACTGAACTAGAGGGATTTTTTCGATGATCTTTGGAGCCTTCTTCTCCTTACAATCAATCTCCATATGAGATACTATGTATCTCACAAAAGTACCCTTCTTCTTCTTCTTCTTCTTCTTCTTCTTCTTCTTCTTCTTTGGTACATGGATGTATATGGTCGTGTATACAATTTCTTATCTGGATAGTCTGCTGCATGTCTCAAACTAGACGCCATCTAATATGTTGTCTCCTGCAACCGTCACTATAGCTTCCCTTAGAGTTATCACCTGTGACCTGCCCATAACAAGGACAACAATGGGGAAAACGGTGGACAAGAATAATACTCTTATAATAAAAAAAAAACAAGAATGAGAACAATAATCACATTAGATCCTTCTCAGAGCTATTTCTTGTGGCGTTCCTGGAACAAGAGCCAAAATAAAAATACAATAATAGGAACAACACTCTTCTAGTGTTGTGATCAATCATTCTTCCATGGTAACCTCCATGGAATTTATAAAATAACCTGAAACCTGGAGTCTTATCTTCAAGAACAAGTGTTGTTGATTTTCTTTTGAGTCTCCTTCACTCAAGATGACAAGTATTATCTTCAACTTGTCCCCTGTACTTAAGACACTATTTTTTCTTGACATAAATATGAGTTAGAGAATATAATGCAAATAAACTCTAAAATCTCAACCTTAATCAATCTAATACTTAGACTAAAGTTAGTTTCTAACTTCAACTTTGACCAGAGATTACTATAATAATCATAACTTCAATAGATCAAAAAATGCAACCTAGATGTTCATAAGATCACAATTATTCCATAACAACTAGAGACGTATCAAAACAATCAAACCTGGAGTGCATTGTTCCTCTGAATGTGTTGGATCTGAGATCCCTCTGGATCTACGATTGTTGTTTGGACAAAAAAATCCATTCTCTTGCAAATATCCTTAAGATAATGATATTGTTTAAACATATACAAGTACATACCTCAGACAAAATCGATAGGTAGTGGCACCATCCGACAATAGCAATAAGCAATGACGAACCCAAAAATTTCAAGGTGCTTCAACTTGCAGTCTAGAGATAGCTAGAGATGCGTTAGGGTAAGGCACACTAGGACAACCTAAAATTAGTCCCAATACTTCACAGAAATTTTCACTACAACTAGGGTTGGTGCTGCAACTGGCACTGCAACAGGTGCTGCAACTGGAATTGCAACTGGCATGAAGGAATTGGCACTACAAACCTAGGGTTTTATGAGGAAACCCTAATTTCTCAACTTTAGAAATTTGCAGATCTGATCTAGGGAAGAGATGTGCCCTACTTAGGCAACCTTCTTAGTGAGTTCAGTAAGTGCAATGGGGGAAACTGAGGATCTTCCTTCCAGTGGTTAGAATGTTATGAAGGAAACCAACTATGATTCCATGTTAAAAATTTTGGTATGCTCGTTTAACCATAGATAATGTCACATCATTGTCACCCAACCATAGGCATTCACATATGCCACCCTCGAGCACACTAACCTTTACTTTGAATATTTCCGGTAAGCCTACTCCAAAACCAACAGATAAACCCTAGCTGCTAACTGCAACAACAACTCAAGACAAGTAGAGAGCTCCTTTTCCAAGGGTAGCACACAAGAGAGAGAGTCTCCATATCCACAGAACAAGTACCATACACAACTGTAACAACTACAATTGCACTACTCTCTCAAACTTGCACCATACTTAGCAAAAATATCACCAAGAGTATCACCAAGAATGTCACCAAGAGAATCACCAAGAATATCTCTTTATAGTGCTAGAGAGAGACCAAGACCAAGAGATGACCATACACCCTTATTGCTCCTTGCAGCTGCAATGACAGCTCTCCATAAGACTTGCGCTCTGACTGGGTATCCAAATGAGCTAAAACTTCCTCTATTTATATTAATCTGTCCAGTGACTTTTTTGGCTGGGCCGACCTAACTTTTTGGTAATTATATTTTCTGTTTATCTTTTTCCTATGGAGCCGACTTGTCTTCTAGGGTTTCCACACATCTGTTTAATGGTTCACTTGTTTTCGGAATATTCTATTCTAAGTCAAAGGTTACATGTGGAGGTTAATACCTCCCCCGGCTACCAAAACATCAACAAATAATACAATATTCTCCATCTTTAACCTCCATTCTTCCCAATTTATCATTTTATGGTGGCCAAATACTTTTGGAAGTTTGAACATGTAGTCTCTTTTCTTCAAGCTTTGGATGAAAATAATTATGCATAGTTCTAATTTGTTTTGTAGTGGCTTGATGTCTAAATTCCTTGATTTGTCTTATGTTGCTTGAAGAATTTGCATGGAGAGGTTGAATCTGAAATCTCTTTCTTTTCTCAAAAATAGTTTTAAGTTCTTCTACCACCCAATTTGTCTTGTAGTGGTTCTTTGGATGAATGAGTCTTCAACTCTCACTCACTTGATTAAGGTGCACAAACTTAGGTGATTTTATCTCCTTCACATATTTGTCTTGAAAATACCTAATTTCCTTCTCCTTAATATAGATTCACATGCTTTAAGTGAGAGAAAGCATCATTTAATAATTTTGGAGACTCATTCATGCATTCATCCTTTCACGTTCCTTCACATATTTGTCTTGAAAATACCAAATTTCCTTCTCCTTAATAAGATTCACATGCTTTAAGAATGAGAGAGAAAACATCATTTAATAATTTTGGAGACTGATTCATGCATTCATCTTTTCATGTTCCTTCATTTCTCTATGCATCCTTTATACTTCCATCAATATCTACAAAATAAAAAAGAATAATTTAGTAGCATTTTGGTTGCAAATCTTCATAAGAATTCAATTGTTTAATCTGAGTTGAATAAACTAAAACTAAGTAAAAATGACAGGAGAGCCATTCAAGAGCATTGGTAAGATACATTATTCACAAACCCACAACAAGCTTTGCTTGATTGACAAGCTCAATACTTGGCTCCACAAATCAAATGTTCATAAAGAATGAAATGGTAGAATGAATCCTCCTTACATCAAATGAATTTAACGTTATGAAGAGAAATTATATTTGCTTCAAATCAACAACAAAATTGAGAACGAAATTTGCTAATGAAAACTAATGAGAGATTTGCAAATGCGATGGCAAAGACCCTTCATCATTTCTTCTTGAAAAATAACTTTGCATTCCATACATTATTGATTGAATTTTAAAAATCATTGAGAAATAAATGCACTATTAACTCAGGTGCATACAAGATTTGCATTTATTCTTTCAATTGCACTTTAGTTTTCTCAAAATCAATCAGTGAATGCTTTTATTTCATATTGCATCTATGAATTTAAGAAAAGGTTGAAAATACACTTTTCAATCTTGTTGGAAATCACTCTTGAAAATGCATTCTCATGCCTGGAAAGAGAGCACTGAAAATTTAGTTTCTAAGCATAAATGCCACAAAATCCATTTGTTATAAATCTTCAAACATAAAAAGGAAATGAGTGTGTGTAATTCAAAACTTCAAGTGAAATGGCAATCACAATCTTCATTATAATCTCCTTTTCAATCATTGTTCAAATTCAAGATGGGTTTGCAAAACTAGTTTTAGATTGCAATGCTTCTCTTTTGCTTTGCTTGGACATGCTTGGAATTTGAAGACGAGGCTTGTTCCTCTTTCAAAAATCTGCAATTTTAAATGGTATTGGCTCAAACATGAATTCCTAATCAAACATACATTGACGAATTAGATATCACCTTTGTGAGTTGAATTTTTGGAAATAATGATGCTCAATATGTACAAATAAAGTGTTGACAATTGCACTTGTTTGGCCTAAAAATTGAGCTTAAAAATAAATCAATGTTCAAGTATGTAAAAGGACTCAATGGCTGACAATGATCTTGAAATACACTGCAACTTTCAGCTTGAAAATGTCGAACTAAGTGATGCAAGACATTAAAAAACATGGCTGGAAATTGCATTGGATTACCTAGAAAAATCAAGCGTAAAAACAATTCCTATTCAAACATACAAAATAATCCTCATGGCTGGAAATGACAGTGACAACAAAATAATATTCAAGCTTGCAAGCAAGGGATTAATGGATGAAAGTTGCATTTTATACCATTCTCTCATTTGTGTGAAAAAATTGCATTGTTTTCTTGTTTCAACTTGGTTTTTTATCAGTGTTCTTCCTGATTTCATGAAGTTTTGGCATGCATTTTCATGTCTAGAATCTCCATTTTCGGCACTATTCTCATTTAAAGTTTGAAGTTGAGCAAAGTATTTTGGTGATCTTTCACCCACACATGCTTTTAGCGTAGCCCATGGGCACTATGAGTGAGTTTTTATGGCTCTTCCATGGCTTCCCACTCCATTTCCTTCATTAAACCTGCACATAACACACAATCTCGAGAGAAAAACTTGAAAAAAGAGGGCAAACCATTGATTGCAAAGTATGAAGGGAATGGCAGCTTTTCTAGATTTGTTGACAAATCCTTTTGTATCCCGGGAGAGCCGGGGTATGAATCTGTACACCCATTTTTGGCTTTGAATAACTAGAGGCCAAGTTGTTCCTATGGAGGGCGTGCAACTTCTCTAGGGAAGAAATCCCCAAAAAACCCTTGTATTTGCTGAGTTTGAATTCAAATTAAGCTTGCCAGGCAAGCGATCTTCCTCCCCATCACTTCTTCAAGATTGAGTTGAAGACTTCGATGCTTGGGGTCGATAGGTTTGAAGCCAACAAGATCCCCAGCCGAGCGAGCTCTCATTCCTCATCTTCCATACTGAGTTTGAAGGCTTAGCATGCAAAAACGTGATGTGAAGAGTGCAAATAAGCCGTTGTACTGAAAGATTCTTCACTTACCCCCATCACTTGGTTGGTTGCCTTGATTCACCCAATCACTCACTTGACTTGATTGACTACTTGCTCAAGTTAGTGATTTGGTTAGTGGGCTGAAAACCAATTTTATAATTCCCTTTAATAATTATCTCTCCTACTAAGCATGCTTCTGCTCCATCACTTAGTTAGAATGTTTTCTTAATTAAGCTAGGGACTTTATGTTGCCTTTTTAACTTCAAAAATAAACTTGTTAGTGGTCTTTTTAACCTATGTAGGCAAAGTTTCACCTACCTAGAAGCATTGTGCTTAAAAACTTGCTTCAAAAGACCATCAAGCTAGCAAGGTGAGCCATGCAAGCTTAATATAGATGAAAATAATGTCACGGGTGAAACAACTTGCCCCATCAACCCTTGATCACTTTTGATCATTGCCATTGCAATTTAAATACTCGGATGGTCCTTATAAATGAAAACGATAAAAAAAAAACAAGTGATTTATGTCTTTATCAGGCCATCAACAACCTTAGGAAGCTTGGCAACCTTTAGTTAGCTAGGGTATTGATTTCTCTGAGACAAGTCACAAAACTTGACCTACATCTTGTTATCAACATCTCAATCCTATCCCAACTTCGATGCCATCAAAAAATTTCTCAAAACATGCCCAAGACGGATTACAATTTAATTAAAGGGGATTTCACGAAAAACCTTGTTTTTTTTGGAAATGAAAGCATAACTCTTTCCCCACTCACTAGATCTAGAAATAGTAAAATGCATTGTGTAATAGAGAAAAAAATATTTCCAATGAGTGGTTGGAGACCCTATTATGAGAGTAGGAAGCCATAGTTCATAATTAGTTAAATTCGACAAGCCTTGTTGATGAGAACTCATTATAGAACATTTACCTATTGGCATGTGTCAGAATCCAATCTCCTCAATTGTGTTAGATTTGTAGGCCCCAAAAACCTGTAGGTAGACCTTTTCAATAGTAAAATTGACATTTTGACGCGTGAAAAGCACTTTTAATTAGAATTCCAAGTCCCGCACATGATGACGCTTCACTAGAATTAAGTTATGTTTGATCATCATTGATCCTTGTTATATATCATTTTAATATGTTAAAATAATTGGTGAGATCTCCTAACATTTCACTAATTTTACTACATAAAAATGGTCCATTAACCTTTAGTGCCAACACTTGGTAAAAAATGTCAAAATTTACCAATTTTGCTTGAAACTCATCCACAAGCTTCCCAATGACCATGAACATGTATAACGAAATATATATGAGGTTGAATAACCATTTTATATGTGTTACGTCCATCATTTGTTTGTTTCCATCACTTGATACACCATTTATGCTACGTACAATGTCATGGTTCCAATGACGAAATAGTGAATTACATAATGCAACTGAGCTGGTTATCTAGTTATGTCATCATATTATTAGACTAAACTAGCTTCAATGCAATACATCTTGTATTATTTATCTTCATCTCTTCATACCATCTCCATGTGAGAATGCAGTTTGGCCCATTCTTGAGCATTGGCTTCGTTGTTGTCCTTACATGCGACTTTTTGTCACTCGACATATTATTAATATTTGAATTTGGTGTTTAATGCTACCAATAGGCTTAAGGAACGCCTCCTATGCATAATTTCCCAAAATGTCATTAATTTTCCTAATGAAATAAGCAATACATTGCTCTTGAGTGTGCATGAATCACAAGCCTAATATGCATAAACAAAAATACACTAATGCCAAAATGTGATAATCATACAATCATATTTAACCAAACTTGTCAAAACAACCATTGAGTAAGTGAGGTCATGTCTTTGTAAAGAGACAAATGTGAAGCACAATTAAACCATATATATGGATGGAATCATAAATCAATAAGGGACCAATGATCATGTTCATCCATCATCAATACAACTCAAGGGAATTGTGAAGGTGAGATGCATCATTAACATACTTCAAAGGATGAATGGTTAATTCCAACAAATTACAAATAAAAGGGCTCTCCAAGTCTATTGGAGAATTAGGGAATTAGATAGATTAACGAGCCATACATTCCTTGAAGAAGAAGAGGAATCTAAGGACACCTTTACAACACTTAAGCACAAGTAAGCATATCTTAACATACAATAAGAAACACAAGGAACCAAAATATTCCATGATAGATCGATCCATAAGACCATCTATATATAGTAATAAAGTGTAGCTAACTCCTCTGAAGCAAGGAATACATGGTCCAATTTGATTGGCCAAGTTGCATAACAAGCTCCTTGAACTCTACCTCAACCTACAAACTAGTTGACTACCCTAGTCAACTTGATTGACGACCAATGGAATGCTCAATCAACCATTCAATAGATCACTCAGTCGACTATCAACTATTAACCAATTGTATCCAAAAGATCTAAATGTGTGATGAACCTACTTAACCTACTATTCCAACAAAACTCTCTAGAGATCTAGGAGGTGGAATTAACCATCCTTTACACTTCCCATAATTGTAGCTTGTGAAGTCTAAGTGCATAGTCCCAAGCTTCACAAATTTATCTTTTGTTAAAGGCTTCATAAAAATATCAACAACCTAACCATATGCCCTACAATAGAGAAGAGATAAAACATCATGCTACACTAACTATCTCAAATAGTGAGCATGAAGCTCCACATGCTTCATCTTACTATGAACAATTGAATTTTCAACCACCTATATAACACTTTTACTATCATAATCACAATAAAATACATTCAATTGCTCAACTAGAAATCCAAGCTCACCCAAAATATTATGAATCCATATCACCTATGTGTTAGCATTAAATACACCACAATATGAATCAATATGAATCCATGAATCCATATCACCTCATGATTTTTACAAGACCAGACTATGGGTCTAGAGCCAAGATAAAATATGTATCCCAATGTGGACTTTATGTTATCTCCATCTCCATCCCAATCCAAGTTGGTGTAATCAACTAATTGGTTCTCAATACTACAATATTTTTTACCAAGTTGATAACTTCCCTTGATATAATGAACAATCCTCTTTGCAACCTTCAAGTGACTCTCCCATAGATCCTACATGAATCAAGAGACCACACTAAGAACAAAGAAAATATCAGGTCGACTATGAGTTAGGTAAATAAGGGGACCAACAAGATGCCTATAGAGAGTAGCATCATAGTCTTTAGTTAGCTTGGATCTCAACTAGAAAGGTGTAGCACATGGTTTATAATCTTCCATCTTGAACCTTTGTAATAGATTCAATACATATTTAGGTTGAGAAATAAAGATATCATCATCCATTTGCAAAACTTGGATGCACAAAATGAAATGCAACAAACCAAGGTTAGTTATGTCAAATGCATTAACAATTTCCCCAAACCCAAAATTAAATTAACATTACTTCTAGTAATGTCTAGGTCATCAACATACAATGCAACAATTAAAGTTTTACCATTTACATGCAAAACATAGATACAATGATAAGACTCACAATGTTTGAAACCATGACTGAGGAAAAATTGATCAATAATCTCATACCACACCATGGGGGCTTGTTTCAAATCATACAATGATTTCTTCAATAAACATACAACACTTCCATCCTTCTCAAAGATTGGGGGTTGCTCCATATAAATATCCTTAGTGAGATCAGCACATAAGAAAACACTCTTGACATTCATCTAATGTACCTCCCATAAAAAATGAGTAGCAAGGGAAAGAGTCAACCAAATGTAATTCATCTATCCAAAAAGTACTGGAAAATGTTTCATTGTAGTCGATGCCTTCTTGTTGAGAAAACCCCTTTGATACTGAATGAGATTTATACCTTTCAATAGCGCCTTCAGATGTGATCTTGGTCTTGTAGACCCATCAACACTTCACAACATTCTTTTCTTTCAGTTGAGGAACTAAGTCCCATGTTTAATTCTTCATTAAAGAATGGCACTTATCAGTCATAGCATTCTTCCATTAGGCCGACCATGTGCATTTGCATATGTATTAGGATCACATGCTTCTAACACATGCGCCATTCAAGAAGCACTACTACCATGTTGTTTCCGATTTTTAGTCTTTCTAGACTCATTTACATCATTTACATCATTTACATCAATACTAACATCTTCAATTGTTTTAGTCACCCATCTGGGAAGATAAATTGCTAAAGGATATCTTGTGCTAACTCTCCATTTCTAAAATGAATAGGGGTTCCAAAACTTGTGGTTGACTCTACTTTGGAATGTCAATTTCAAGTTCGTTTTGGTAAAGGGGTCTATTGTCCACTTGATGGTCTTGTGTAGTAGTTAGTTGGTCCATAGTTCTACAAAATCTCCAAAGGTTCACTAACATAGTTACCAACTTAACAAGAACTCTACAGAGTTCTCGTTTTTTGGGGGGTCAAGTTTTTTACCCTGTTTTAAAAAATGGTGCTATCGGTAGCACCCCCCCTCCCTTTTTAGGTGTTTTTTGGATATTCTAAATTTTATGATACATAAGGTTTCCAATTTTTTTTTAAATGCTTGTTTTTTCATTTATTTTCAAATTGTTCAATTTTTTTTCTCAATGGTGTTTTTTCATCTATTTTCAAACTTTTCTATATAT
>ML781940.1:990619-1014586 GCA_009831015.1 Picea engelmannii
CAACCTTCAAAATTCTTTTCTGAAGGATTTCTCCCGCTCAATCCTCCGTACTTGTTCTTTCTTCGAACTTCAATTTCATGCGCTCCACCTTTGAGCACTTCAACTCTTCAAAACTTAGAAATTTTCTAAGTGTTTCCTCTCGAGACTTAAAGCCACTACTCCTCCTGAGCTTCTGGCAAATGAAATTTAAATCTCACCCCTTAGCGCACACTTGCACTCTGTGTCTTCTTCAAAATACGTTTTGACGCCCTCCTGGCATACTCTGTGCTCAAGCTCTTGAGATTTCAAACTTTAACACAAGTTTGCTTCTACACACACTCCTTTCACTCAATATGCACACTCTTCATACAAAAATTCCCCGCTATCTCTTCTGAGCTTTAAGTCGAAAAAGACTTCTTCATATGCACTCCTTGCGCTCGGCATGCACTCCTTACATAATCTTACAGAAGAGAAACAATTGAACTCATTCAATTATTCATTTATGAACATCATCCATTCACAAACACATAACAACACAGTCAAACCATAACAATATCAACACTGTGTGTTTGGGTCAATTTCCTTTGTTCTATTCATTTCAGAAGAAAACATAATTACAGTCGTTTATCCTTTTCAACTATTACAAGAAAAACTTGTCTAAGGACCCATAGCTTTTTCACTCTTCTTCCTCCTATCTAAATACTATTACATTCTATTCAAGTGGTTACCTACTCCATTAATGCAACCTAATGACTAATCAGGGCTAATATCCCACACATGTAATACATTTACAATCGTGTAAAGGATTTACAATGGTTATGTCATTTCAAACGGTGGCCCAATTTTACACAACCAAAATTAATTAATGAGAATTCCAAAAAGTCTCTGCACCGCTTCCAAGCTAGTTAATTGTTGGTTTAGTTTTTTCAATGTGTTGAAGTGTTAATTCGCTTCCACGTCCTCGATTTCTTTTATTTGACAGAGATGCTCCTGCATCACTATGGTAGATGTTTACATCTATATGTGCTTAATGTAGAACACCTTAATATATTTAGGGGCAACAATCAGTGTAATGACCAAGGACACAATGCTTACGGTAAATTTGAAAGACTTATTAAAACACACACCCACTGCCCTACAACTTGCACATAGGTCTACTGTTATACTAGAGGGAGTGTTAGAAGATGTCATAGTTTCAATTGATTCATGGGAATATCCATCATACTTTATAGTTCTGGAAATGAATGAAAAAATCAATGGATATCCCCTCATACTTGGAAACCATGGTTACTACACTAGATGCATGTATTGGGTGTAGAACAAGGAATATGAACATTGGAAATGGTCAATCACAAAAGAGTATCACTCTCCTTCCACTTGATAATCCTTTCATTGACATTGAAGTATCATTGTTGGTAGGACAAGGAAAAGAGAAAAACATCATTGAAAACACAATACACCTAGTTCACACCATTGACATTGCCTTAGCATTAAAACAAATAGATGAGGACACAATCCTCTCAAACAATATGAAAAATATGCATCCCACTTATGTCCATACAGAATGCAATAACAATGAGGATGATGAAGAGAAAGTAAACAATGTTGAATTAAGTTAGACCTATGGGAAATATTTACTCATTATTGAAATAGAACAACCATTAGTCAAAATAGAGGATATTTTTCTTAGCAAAACTCTAAAAATCAACAACAAATTAAGCCATATCCAAGAACAACAACTATAATACATTCTCATAAAACACAACTCTTCATTTGTTTGGGATTAAAATGACATGCAAGGCATTCATCCTGAATTGATCTAGACTTTATCAAGGTGGATATTGGTGGCCACCCTCATGTTCCATTAATTCATAATTATTTAACATCTTTGTAGTTTTACTACAGTTTTTCAACTCCCAAACATTCAACATGTTTTTCAATCATTTCCCTTACATTCTTGGTAATTGACATAGGGCATCGCAAGATTGCATGGCCTACCAAACTCATAAAGCATGGATTAGTCTTTGTATTGGTCTAAAAATGGCCTAAATGGAGTTTGTATGCACAAGTTGCGCCCTCGAGAAGTTGGTGTATCAACTAGCATCCTGAAGGCCCACATTTCTTTTGCCACATCATTTCCTAGGGTTAGGGTTTTGGATACTTAGGATTTTTTCATTCTAGGACATCATACTTGATGTTAAAAAGGTAGTTTTTCCCTCTTGTAATGTCTTCTTGTGAATGAGAATAATCGACACATCTCCCTTCAAAGATAAGCTACCACCATTCTAGCTAGTTTGTATTACTTTGCATTTTACAGTCTTTTTCCATTTCATTCATTAACAAAATTTTGGATTTGTTGTATTATTGTACTCTTTGAAATATATCTATGTGATTCCATTTACATTTCTACATTCATTTTGTTCTCTACATAATCCAGATCAAAGATATCAGAGCAATCTACTCTTTGTTGTTTCACCATGCATATCCCTGACAAGGTCAAGGTATAGGAAATTTTGGGCCTTAAACTAACAGAGCTTGGGGAAGACCACTCTTGCTAGCACAAGTAGCCTCCCATGGAAAAAGAAAAGAGATATGATGGAGTAATATATCCTATCAATTTGTTTCTTAAGGAATCCCTCACATGATAGATGAACAAGATAATGGGTAATTTCACCCAAATCCTTTGATGACTACCAACCACGAGAGAGAAACCTTCAACCAACAACTATTTCAGAGGTGTAGTACCCTTCAAGGTAAAATTTAACTTGAGCATTCCTTTATTTGAAGGCTACATAGATGCATATGATTTGGAAAAATGGTTAGATATGTTAGAGGGTTATTACTCTATTCAAAAAAGTTTCAACGATGTAAATATCACCTTCGCACTCCTTAAGTCCCTTCTCCATGTCAAATATTGGTGGGGCAGTTACTAAGAGAGACATGAAGGGGATGATTCTACATTGTTTACGATAGAACTCACTTGAGCATTTTTTTGGATGCCCTCAAAGAGGAATTCTACCTTATTGGAAGCTATGATGACCAGTGCACGAGACAGACAACTCTACGCAGGGAGAGAAACAAAATAGTGTCTGAGTACACCAATATTTTCCATACCTTACGCTCAAAGATGGGTATTAGAGAATCCAAATGGAACTTGGTTATGAATTATCACATTGGCCTACACATGTACATCCAAATAGATATGGAGTTCTTATACATCTCCTCACTAGGAGCCACATATTTATATGCTATCAAATTGAGTACAAATTTAAGCAGAGGAATAAGTGGGAATTTGGGTTTGCAAAGTTGCCATAGAAAAATCATGGTAAAGCCGAACCTACTCATAAAACAAAGGACAAAGAAAGGATATTCAACCTTAGGAAAACCAATCCAAGCAATAGGAAAAGAAGTGTAATGGAAATATGAATAAGGACACTGGAAAATAGTGTGAGTTCCACAAAATCCCCTGCCACAACACTAGCAAATGTCACTCAAAGAAGACATTGTTGGTTGAGTTGAAAGCCTCATAGTGAAATTCTAGCTTGGACTCTAATTCAAAGTGAGATAAGGGAAAGTGGATCATTGATGTAGAATCTAGTGCTACCATCGCAACCATAGAGATCCAACCATAAGATCTTGAGGATCTTGAGAAAGGTTAACACCTCTTCCATTCGAAGATGTGGGGAAGGGGACTCCAATACATTTCATTGTTGACAATGGTAGCAACCAGAAATTGATCTCAACCAAGGTCATCAAGAGATTGAAGTTGCCAACAGTTCCACACCCCCAACCATATACCATCAGTTAGTTGAGCCATGGATGAGACATCCATGTTAATCAACAATGTCACTTACCCTACGACATCAAGCCCTTCAAAGATGAGGTTTTGTGTGATGTTGCTCACTTGAAGTTTGTGACGCTCTTTTAGGAAAACCATATATGTAGAAACATCATGATTTTTATGAATCTAGGCCCCTTAATGGAATTGTTACTTTGGGAGGTTAGCTCTACAAGGTACCTTAAGTAGTTTTGACTACCATAGTTTCCTTGATCCCAACAAAGCAACATAGGAAAGTAATCTCTCAGGCTGGGAGATTTTTCCTCTTCATGGTTCGGTCTGAAGGTGAATGGAAGATCACTGCAATTGCCATAGTCTCTCTATGAGATATCTCTACACAACAAAAGTAGGTGGACAAGATAGTAGAAGAATACATATATATCTTCACTTCACTTGGAAAGGTGCCTCTGAACTACTAGGTCAAACATTCAATTAATTTGATACCTAGTGCTCCTTTACCTAATGGCCCAAGATAAATACACTCTCTTATGGATAATGAAGAAATCAAATGTCAGATTCAAGAGCTCATCCAAAAGGTCCACGTTCGATCAATCTCATCACCTTGCGGGAGCCCAATTGTGTTGGTGCAAAAGAAGGATGGGACACAATGACTTTGTGTTGATTATAGAGCTCTGAACAAAATCACGGTCAATAACTAATATCTAATCCCCGAAATAAACAATATTCTTGATCATCTCAAGGGTGCCAAGTTTTTTAGAAATATTGATCTAAAGTTACACTACCATCGGGTACCAATTGAGCAAACTGACGTATGGAAGACAACCTTCAAGTCTAAAGAAGGCCTTTTTGATTGGTTGGTCATGCCTTTTGGCTTGACTAATGCATTAGTAATGCTCATGAGGATGATGAACGATATCTCGTGGTTGTTCACAAATTATTTTATGGTCGTATATTTGGATGATGGCCTCATCAACAAAACTTGGTAGAGCATCTGTAGCACAATCAACAAATCTTGAGCACCCCGCAACAACACAAGTTATATGCTAATCTGAAGAAATTCTCATTCAACATGTAGAGACTTTCAAATTAGGGGAATTTTGAGGTAAAAAATGGGCCTCAGAACAAAAAAATGTACTATCAAAATCAACATTAAGAGAACCAATAGGACAAGAAGGTGATGTTAACCATAAGTGTAAATATTTGTGGAGGAAAAGGAAGAAAATTACTTTTTTAAATCGTATTTTCAACTTATCTTCTTATAGGTTTACTCAAATTTCAAGTGTAGGCACTCATTGGATGCATAATTAAATTACACATCCAACAAGTACCCACTCTGCATACTTTTAATAGACCCATAGTGAAATAAACTAAAAATACTTGAAAAAAAACATGTTTCTTTTCAAGAAATATGTTTTGTTTCTGTATTTCCAATTTGTCTCAATGTGGGTCTATCAAAAGTATGCAGAGTGGATACTTGTTGGATGAAAAATCATTCAACGGGTGCCTACAATTAAAATTTGAGTAAACCTATAAGGAGATAAGTTGAAAATACATTTAAAAATGTGGTTTTCTTTCTTTCCCTTTGAAAATTCATAACCCTTATTTTATTATTTTAACTATTATTTTATTATTTTTCTTAAGAGGCCCATTTTAGACCTCAAATTTCCCCTAATATGAGTATCTAGGATATCATGGACTAACATGGTATGCATGTGTATCCATCCAAGATATAATTCATTCACGATTGGCCAACCCTGACGACCCTAACAAATATCCATAGTCTTTTAGGCTTCACCAACTTCTATTGCAAGTTTGTGTTGGGAATCTTTCATATCGCTTAGCCCCTAATCCAAGTAACCAAGGGTGGGACCAAAGACAAGTTCATTTGGACCGAGTCACAATAGAAAGCATTAGAGGACCTAAAACACTGCCTTTGTTCGACACCAATACTCACTCTACCAGACCTGCAACAACCATTCGAGATTGAGACAAATGCTTCAGATTATGTTATCGATGCAGTCCTCACTCAACATGGATATCCAAAGATCTATCACAACAAGACACTTTCTAATGTGGTTCATAGGTACCCTACCTATGACAAGAAGGCGTACTCCATTGTGTAAGGTTATCGCCAATGAAAGCATCACAACCTAGGGAAGGAGATGATCATCCACATCATCACAAGCCCCTATATTTTATGTCGACAAGAGGAAAGTTATAAAATGATTTCCATCAGAATTGGTTCATGTACTTGCAATAGTTCCACCTAAACATTAAGTATAAGAAGGGCAACACAAATTGTGTTGTGAACTATCTTAGTCGACATTTGGTTGCGACTAACCACAATGCTCAACTCTTATGGACATGAGACCTCCGGGTGGCCCTAATTTTATGATAGCAACCTTGACTTCGTTATTACTTATCAGACACTAGGTGTTGGTAAACCAATCTCAAACTTTCATCTCTAGAATGAAATTTTATGCCACCTGGGACATCTTTATGTTCCTTCAAGAAAGCATGAGAAGCTAATTTGGGAGGTGCATTATTGTCGAGTGGAAGGCCATTTCGGCATGGAGAATAGAGTGGCAGTGTCGTAAAAGTACTTCTACTGGCCAAAGCTTCAATGGGACGTTGGCAGGTATATCAGATTGTGCATCGCTTATGCCATCACCAAACCTACCATTAAGAAGTGGGGTTTGTAGACCCCTCTACCTACCTAGGAAAAACCCTAGGAGTCCATCTCCATGGACTACATGTCCAACTTTCCTTCAACCAAGCATGACAACGACCATGTATTTGTGCTTTTGATCAAATTTAAGATGGCCATTTTGACACTTTGCAAGAAGAGTATCACAAAATAAGCCACTACTAAGCTCTTCATTAAACATGTTTGGGTTCATTTCGAGCTCCCACGGACCATTGTTTTAGATAGGGATAGTATGTTCCTAAGTACATTTTAGTCCAACCTATGGTCAAGGTTGGACACCAAGCTAACCAAATTGACTACCTTCCATCTCTAAACTGATGGATAGACAGAGTTAGTCAATGAAATGACTATGCATATCCTAAGAATGTACAACTCCAAACATCCATGCACATGGGATGAGAACCTTCCTTATGTTCAACATGCTACAATAGCGCCATTCATAATTGTATTGGCAACAACCCTTTTCAGGTGTGCTTGGGGTTCTAGTGACTAGACCCAATTGACATAACTTTGCCCATTGTATCTACACAGGAAGAATCCTCCCATGCTTATATCAACGTTGATAGAGTAGCCAAATTTATTGAACAAATCCAACACATCCAACAACAAATTCATGATATTTTACAAAAAGTCAATGCCAAGTTCATGATATTTCTTTGAATCTTGTTAAGTGCTATTTTTGTTGGTTAATTATACCAACTCCACCACCTCCATAAAGTTGAGGTTTTTAAAGAAAAATAATCTCTCCCTAAAAGGGTTAAAGGAAGATAAATGCTTAAGAGTGACATGGAAGATCTACAAATGTTGCCAAGAAGGAATGAGTTAGTAGATAAGGACAAATGCTCATTGAGAGGAATGGATAAGCTTAGTCTCTTCTACTAAGCTTGTCCAAATGTTTAGATATGAAGAAGCCAACCCAAAATAATTAATAAATAATGAGATGTGAAATCAATGCCATATTTTGATGAGAGGGTTTTTTTAATGCATGTGGGATATGTTCAAGAACCTCCACCACCGCTTTAGCAATACAATTTAGTTATATCCAATTCATTTCAATAAAATGGATTTATTACATTTCTAGAAATGTATTTTTTTTAACTACGGTAAAAGGAAACACATATTTTTAACTCCAATTTAACATGCGATCAACGTTTTTCTCGACGCAATAGGCCGGGGAGAACATATAGGCGGGTAAACATATCCAAACATGAGTCTTTGGCGTGAAAAAATCGCAATAAAAAATGCCGCAGTCTAAATAAAAAATATGTGAACACATTGTCCACGTGTACACCAACTTAAAATAAAAATAGCGCGTTTGTATATTTACTAGTATCAATGAAAGTGGGGTAAAGCTGGGCATTGCACCATTGAAGGGGTGTGGTATCGCCCCCATTGAAAGAAGGTTTGACCCATTGTAATTTGGAGAGTTGAATTAATTTCATTCTAAAATTGATGATTAATTTATATTAGATTTATTTAATTCAATTCTTAAATTCTATATTAGATTTATTTAATTTAATTCTTAAGTTCTATTAAATTTATAGATAGTATGAAAATATCATGATTGTTTTTCAAATATTTATGAAATATTAAATATTATTTTATTAATTCTATTTTAATAAAAGTTAAATAAAAAATAAAAAATTATGAAAAAAATAAATTTAATAAATAAAAAACCATAACAAGAAAGTCAAATTTAAAACCCTTTATTTGAACATGGGTAAATGTGATAACAATATTAATAAAATATATTAATCCAATATGGATAAGATGTGGTAACAATATCAATAAAATATATTAATCCCACACCACTCTATGTGGGATTATCTAATTCTCATATATATATATATATATATATATATATATGAACTCATCTAGCACCATAAGAGTTGGTTGAAATGGTGTTTAATGATAATGGAGTGGGAGGGGAGCAAACTGTGTTTGATGATGGATTATATGTTTCTAATGGAGATGCAACACTTGTGTTAGTATTTGATTGTGAATCATTGATATCTATAAAAGGGGGTTGTGTAGGTGTTGGAAGATTTGGGTCTTCACTAGTGAGGAACATGATAACTTTAGACATGGAAGGACGTAGTGTTGCCGAAACTTGCGTGCAAAGGAGAGCTATATGAACAACTTGTAATGCCTCCTCCTTGAAATTTTCTTGGATCTTGGGGTCAATTATGCTTGAAAGTGTGCCAGACATATAATGGTTCCAAACCTGCATCATACATATATTATAGCTTTAATATTATCATAACAGCTTCTTATTTAGAATAAAAAAATATTGCATAAATCATTAGGCCATTACCATGGTCAGTAGAGATGGCAAGTCATTAGCATATCCAGGGGTTTTATTCTTCATGCCACTAATAATCTCGAGAACTAGCACTCCAAAAGCATAGACATCAACCTTTTTTGTTAGATGGCCATGCACAAGATACTCTGGAGCCATGTAAGCTCTGCCAAAACAAAAATAAGTATCAGTTGCAATTTTCAACAAGGCATTATTTTTATTAGTTAAAAAATTGTTCTCACCGAGTTCCAACAATGGTTGTGCTAAGATGAGTTTGATCTTCAGCAAAGTATCTAACCAACCCAAAATCTGCAATTTTAGGCTTGAAATGTTGGTCTAGTAGGATATTGCTCGCTTTTATGTCTCGATGGATAATGCGTATATCTGATTCATGGTGAAGATAAGCAAGCCCACTAGCTATTCCTAGTATAATTTCAAACCTCCTCAACCAATCTAGCGTGTTTCCCATGTTTTCATCTGTTTCAAAGGACAATTATATAGATCAAATAATTTAAATGTAACTCAACAATAATGCTTGACATGTGAAGATTGACTAAATGAAAATGAATTTACATATTTAAGAAAGATTACCAAATAGAAATTGATCGAGGCTCTTGTTGGGAAGGTATTCGTAAACCAAGAGTCTATCTGGGCCATCCACACTACACCCCAGGAGTTTGACAAGGCTTTTGTGTTGAACATGACTTATCAAATTCACTTCATTGAAGAACTCACTCACCCAACTTTGATCTCTATTGGAAAATAATTTCTTCACGGCAATTTCCCCGCCATCTGGTAGAATTCCCTGTTAACATGTCCAAATTATCTATGTTACTCAAGGATGGTTTAAATTTACCCATCATATTTCAAACTTCTATAATATAAAACAAATTTGGACATCACCTTATAGACGGCACCAAAGCCTCCTTGACCAATTTTGTTTGTAAGGTTGAAATTATTAGTAGCAGTATATAGAATTTGAGATTTGTAATTTAATTTTGATTTGGATATAGCCGTTGAAAATTTACTTGATGCTTTGTAATCACCTGAAAGAAAAATGACAAGTTAACAAGTTAATGATTCTAAAAACAACATATAACATTGTATGAATTTTGACAATTTTTTTATGTGATCAATACATTGTTGTTTGTAGTTTATCATATTTTTAAATCCTTGATTTTCTAATAAATGCTAGTGAATGTAATGAACATCTGAAATTGATAGGATTATGACATACATCCATGCAAAATGCAATGGTTGACAACGTTATTTTAAAAGAGAGTAACTTTGTGTCAATGTTGAAGTGTGATGTTCACCCTTGTTCCTTAGTACAAATTAATAAATACAAATTAATAAAGAGTTAATTTTAATTTTATAAAAATAATTTTAAATTTTAATTTATATATATTTATAAATTGTCATTTTTTTAAAAATGAGAATTAATAAATTTTTTTAGTGTTCAAAGTAATAGAAACAAGAAATAAAATAAAAAATTCAATATAAATACAAATAAAGGGAACGCAATGTAAGATATAATTTAATATTAAAAATTTCAATCTAAATAAAATATAACCAAATAAAATTGAATATATATATTACATTCATAATCTAAATTAAAATTAAACAATATATGTAGAACCTTTCACTATCTTTATAAAATGAATATCCAAAATCATAATATTTCAACCAATGATGTTTGGTGAGGGTGATTTTGAATTGTGTATCTAAAATCAAAAGTTCAAATGGATATTTTTAATAAATTTTGAAATTTTGAAGTGTAATAGATTTTTTATTTAATAAATAAATGGTTGAAATGGATTTAAGTTAGGATTCTTCTCATAAAACATAAATTAAGCTTTGTTTGCAAATAAAGAGGCAAATTTACGGTATTATTTTTAATAAATTTTGATGTGTAATAGATTTTTTATTTAATAAATAGATGGTTGAAATGGATTTAAGTTAGGATTCCTCTCATAAAACATAAATTAAGCTTTGTTTGCAAACAAAGAGGCAGATTTATGGTATGGAAAGTAAGATGACTAATATATTAGAATCACAACTTTGGAATAGTGTAGCATTGTAGTTTTAATGAAGTGGAAGTAATGTTCATAGATGTAGTATTTTCACCTTGGACATTTTTCATATTGTTTGGAAAAAAAATTCAAGTCATTATGTCCTATGCTATTGGAAAATTTTCATATTCTTTGAAAGAAAACAAGAGTTATAGATTTTACAATATAAAAAAAAGAGAGTGAATTTATATTATCTTAGAGATCATAATAAATAGGTAATATACACTATTGTTCAAGTGCATAGATCTATCTCAACTCTCGAGCTATCAAGCATTCAAAGGGATAAAAAATAAAATGGCATGCAAATTTATTGGTTAAAAAGTCTAAAATTAAAAATTTTAAGTCACAAAATATTTTAAAAAGATTTTGATTTCCCAAAACTTAAGAAACCATTGATAAGAAAAGAAATTCATAAAAATTTATCTAGATTTTTTTCCCTTTTATTAGAAGTTAGAACCTTGCACAAGTTAACCTTTTCCAAAACTTTCCACCCACACATTATACACACTTTGCTCCTCACATTTTTGCATGTGACAATCTCAAATAACATGATACACCCTTGAAGTTTAAGAAATTGATTGTAAATTCGGTTCCCCAATATATTTTGTTTTAACTTCTCATTCTTCCCATCCAAATAATATTATGCAAATGAATTAAAATTTGATATTGGACATTTTACTTTAACATTTTATTTTTATGCTTCAAAAGATTGGGAAGAAGTTTTCCTAAATATTCATAGTTTTGATGGGTTAACAAGGTAGAAAGATCTATCATGTTGCAAATATTTTGAAATTGAGATCTAATGTGGGTATTCCCCGAAATTTTAGGAGAAAGTGATTTTCATCCTCAACCTTCTTAGTATCACAAAGATGAGAAGTTTGTTCGCCCCACATTCTTATAGGAATTGTTCAACACCTTATTTACTATGGAACTCGTGAGAGTTTGTTCTTATTTTATCAATGTTGATTTTCTTCTTTAAGTTAGTTAAAACATAAAAATATTTTTGATCTTGTAGATTTGGGTTAATGACCTCTTTATAATACCTTAATTTTTCTCTTATCCTCTTTTTTTATTGCGCCATAATTTATTGTTAAATTTAAATGTGACAATTTTTTCCCATGAAAAAAAATCTAGCAATTTTATTTATAAAAAAATTTACAATGGTAGATGTTGAGAGAGCATTCAAAAACTGCCTTTACAGACTTGTAGCTTTAGTCAAAATATTGTCAGCTACAATTCCAAAATTTTCTTTCAAATAAACCCAGACTAGAATCTATGTTAGGGAAACATCATTTACAATTCTTGTCAAAAATTTCCAGTAAATTATAGTCATCTTTAAACACTAAGAGAGTTTAGCCAGTCTACTGAGAGAGTTGAGCTAGTCCTCCTGCAGGAGTTCATTATGTCTTTTCCTGAAGAGACATCAATCATAGAGCTCAATATTTAGCAAAGGAAACTTAGAACCAAGGAGAATGAACATATTCAAAGGAGTGCACATGGGTGTTGTTAGTGATCTTTCATATCCCATTTTCCAGTGCCAGTCCATCCTTAGATAACATGTCTATTTCATTGTTCCTAACCATGTAAGTGTGTGTGAAAGAGATGTGAGAGAACGCTAATTTCAATAGAATAATGTCATGAAAAAGAGGTTGCAGAGTGAAGTTATGAAAACTAAACTATTTTCATCCATTGAATCACAAGCAAAGATTATCCTTAGATTTGAATTTGAGAAATGCCTTGTTCTTGAGCTAGTGCTAAGACTAATTTTAGAGCCATGAGTTCACATAATTTATTTGTGGTCCTGCCCAATTCAACCTTAAAAAAGATGTTGTAAGTGGGGGATAGATGTAGAATTCCTCCTGCCCCACCTTTGGGGGCAAATCCTTGGGAGACTCCATTAAAGAAATCCCCAAGGCAAGTCTTTGTTTATGACTTTTTAAGGGGAGTGTTTTGAGACACATCCTTCCTTAAATTGGGGAAATGAAAAGAGGATTTTCAAACTTTGGATAGCACATTTCAAAGGAATGGTGTCCTTATCCTCAAAGAGCTTAGAATTTCAAGTCAAACATATTCCCCATGCTAAGGTAAGAGGGGGAGATTTATACCTCTTTGTGGCTTTGTTCATACACCAGTTCTGAAGGGATTCTTCGATGGAGTTCCCCTTCCAAGCATTATTCAAACCATTCAAACGATTTGTTTATTTCCAAACTTCAAGAGTATAGGCATGTGTCATAATAAGGTGAGATTGTATTTCCAATTTAGCTTTGTAGAGACAACATCAACTCGGTCCCTCATAACTTCTTTTTAGAAGGATATCCTATATTAAGGATTTTTTGTTTAATAACAACAACATAAATAGTTTTGATTTGGATGGGCATTTGAATTTTCATATAAGCCTTGCCCACTAGGGTTTGGGACTATCATTACCCCTAATAGCTACGGATTTGTATTCAAGTTTGGGCTCATAATTACTTGTAGGATTCAAATACCAAATGATCTGATCTTCTTGATCGTTCATATTTATGAAGTAACTCCTTAGGTTTTGATTATATCATTCCCATATGACTGCATTCTCCTCTTGCAGTCCAATCGCTTCCTAGGAAAGCCACTGTTGTGGCTTGTCCAAATTTCTAACTCCCCGAGCTACCTTTCTTAGGGTATGGTAGCCACAACTTTTCAGATCCATAACTAGATGGTGTGGGAGCCTGTATTTGTCACTGCTACCAATTGAGGGGTCCAAGACAATTTGGAATTTGTTTTCTCTGTCAATTTCCCAAACCAACCAATTTCCTATCAAGGGGAAGGCCATAACCACAACTTTCCATATTATTGATGCATTCTAAGAGTGTCAAAATGGTTTCTTGACACATTGTTCTATGGATTCAGGATAAATATACTTATCTTTGATTACCTATCCCCATAGTCTAGAGACTTGTATCAATATCCATACATTTTTGGCTGCAAGGTCCTTTGAGAAAAGGAATATGTTCTTAAGGCCCCATCAACCTTGTGATTTTGGTATTTCAATTTTTTTCCAGGAGGTTGAAACCATCCATTTTTTTCCTACCCCCCCGGACCAAATGAACCTAAAGTTTAATTGTCTTATTTTTTCCAGGACTCCTTTTGGAATCCATGTCAAGGACATCCAATAGACAAGGATGGTTTACAATATTGATTTGATAAGAACCCATCGAGCTCCTCTGGAGAACCATCAATTACACCATGTGTTGAGAGTTTTTTATGTACCTTGGATATTAGCCACTACCAATCACCTTTTTGGTACCAATTTTCTTTCAATTGAAATCCTAGGTATTTCAATCCCACATCTCTTACCAATGCTTGAAAAGGAAAGACTTGGGAACACAAATATTTTGCAGTCTTCGAGATTCCCCAGTAGGATATTGTTGACTTGTTAATATTAAGCTTCATATGCGTTGCTTCATGGAAGAGATTGATGATATCTCTAAGATTTTCTACCATCATGTTGGTTCCTTCACAGAAGATTAAAATGTCATCAATGAAGAGAAAATGGGTGACATAGCAAGAAGTACCAACATTTATACCTTTTTATATTTCCAGTTTTGGTGACCTCCTTAATAGATCTACTGAGACCTTTTGCAACAATGAGGAACAATAGGGGGGAGAGAGAACAACCCTATCTGATTCCTCTTTGAGGTCTAATAAATGGAGAGACAACACCATTGATTATATTTTCAAAAGAAATTGAGTTAATACTGTTAGAATATAATTGGATGTGCTCGTTTTACCATTGACAATACCCTTGTCACCAAACCATAGGCCAAAGCCACCCTCCGAGGACCTTAACCTTGACAGAGAATCACTTTGGAAGCAAACCCTAGGCTAGATAGCCAAACAAAGGGTAGTGCACCTTTCCCCAAGGATAGCGCATCAACAAGAGCTGATCAGATAGTCCAAACCCTAGACAAGAGATAGTCCAAGCGTAACTTCTAGTTGCAGCAGCTGCAACGACAACTCTCCTCCAAACCTGCACAAAAACTGGGAAACTGCAATGCGCACAAGTGTTGCTCTGCAATTATGAGACTGTCTGCCAGAATGAGAACTGGCCTCCTGTATTTATACTAATTCTGGCTAACTGCCTGGGCCGACTTCTCATTCTAGGTATCTGTCTGTTCAAATATATTATTATTTCTGGCCGACTTCTTCTCTTGGAGGCTAATAACCTAATATAAATTATCTTCTTGAGCCGACAAGTCTTCTAGGGTTATTAGCCAACTCATTAGGGTTTCTTCTTGCTTCTCGGAGTATTCTATCCTCGTTAGGTTTACACGTGGAGGTAAATGCCTCCCACAGCTACCATAATATCAACACTCCCTCCTAGCTAGGGAGGTATTACAGGTCATGGTCTTGAGCACCAAAAAAACATACCATTCACCTGGTAGCATCAACATCATGACTAGATCATGAGCACCATCATCATCATCAGTGTCATCAACCGCATCATCTCTTGAAACCATACTCTATCTGAGCAATCAGACATGATGCTCACTCCACAGAGTGATACAAGAGCCATTCTTCTAATCTAGAAGAGTAAATGCTCTGAACCATTTTTCGTCTGGGAAATATCTGTCCTTTGATTATCCATCTAACTAATAATCATTTCCAATATTGTTGATAGTCTTCAAGGCAATCGAAACAAAATAGAACACAACTGTGTCTATCCATAGTAGTGCATAACTACAATCTAGTGGTACACTACCACACCAAGTAACACACAAGTACTTGATCAGCAACGTATAGTCACGAGCAATGTAACACATCCACCACAGTAGTATACATCTACTGTCATACAATTTTCATAACAATCATCTGATATCAACCTGCACATAAACAATGTTATGATATAAACTGAATCATCTGGGCCAATCTTTCACTCACATCTGTGAGATCTGAAAGAATATCTTCCCTTAGAGTAGAACAATGATATATTTGGACTATTCTTCTCAAGCAAGGAAGAATAATTGTCATGTCTTCTGAACCTGGACCATTCCCCACCCTGGGCCATTCTTCCTACACTAATCAAAGTGCACCTTAGAGAAAATGTATAAACCCTAATGAATGCATGTCCCTAATTGCTGAGCCTGGACCATTCCCCACCTTGGGCCATTCCTCCTACACTAATCAAAGTGCACCCTAGAGAGAATGTATAAACCCTAAGGAATTACTGTCCATACAATTTCCCTTGTTAACCACAAGAGGAAAAGATGGTCCTGTATCAACCTCCAAAACAAACCATTCCTCATGTTAACCACAATGAGAAATCGTTGTCCGACGAGGCGGGCTAGTCTTCTTGAGTAACCCTCAAGAAAAGAGACTGCCCTAGACCACTCCCCATGTTAACCACAATGGGCAGTCATTGTCTATGATACATCAACAATCTAGACCATTTCCCATGTTAACCACAATGGGAAATCCCTGTCCGTCAGAAATCTCAATCCACTTTCCAAACTAGAAAGGAAACTGCTCATCCTGGACCATTTTTTGAACTGAAAAATGATTGTCCATAAATCAATACATATAAGTGCTCCCTCCCAACCTGGGAGTCATCTCTTCCTTTTTCAATAAGGAAGTCGTCTCCATGAGCTCCAGCTTGAGTACATAAACTCTTTCATCTTGGATGGAAGCTTTACCAAAATGTCTTCTTATCTGCTCATCTGTGGAGATATGTATTGGAGAACCACTTTCTCCTTTCTATACTTCATCACAGATAATGTAATGCTTGATTTCAAATGTACTTCAGTCTGGAACATTGGTTTTCTTTGAAGGCTTCATGTAGCTTTGATCAATAGGGTATATCATTGCTAGAAAACTGGAACATATCCATTTGGCACTTCTTCTATCATCATGAGATCTGATCTACTGAGTAATCATCTTGATACAATATCTCTATTATAAAAAATCTTCACCATGCTTCTGTTGTGCACTGGAGGTTCTCCACCGAGTTATCTTTTTCCATCTGCATACAAGGGTCTCTTTTTGGTATGCCTCAAGGTCTTGAGATTGCTCTTCATACGCTCTTTGTTCAATTGTTATGGAGAACAGTCTTTACATTTATCTGATGTAGAACTCCTACTCATGGATGTTGTCGATGATATAATGACTCATGTAGAGATATGTCTGGTTTTATGGAACAAGTAATCATCATAGTCTTCTCCCTCCATCTGGGAGAACCTCTAGTTCTAGATCTCGCAATGCTTTCATTCATAAGTCTTCCATACACTGTTCTTCATCACGACTTTCAGTTCTTATGCTTGATTGATTTTAGTGAGTTCATATCAGGCTGGTAATCTTGTGATTCTTGATACAATGACTGATTGTTCTGGTTTCTCTTTCTTTCTTGGAATCTTCATGTTCTTCCTCATCTTTTTATTTAGCTCTTGGGCCCATGGAGTTTCTTATAGATTCCATGCCCTAGAGATTCCACTTCTTCCTTTCATCATAGGATCACGGATGTGAATGGACAACCAGAGATATTTTAAGGCTTCTCTTCGAAGAAGTCTTCTTTTGCGGTTGAACTGAACATGTACTGTCTTTCATGGCTGCTACCATGGATATATATTTCATCATCTTCAATGGATCATAGGATTATCTCCCTCCTAATCCTTGCTTCATGTATAAGTGCATATAATCGGCTCCTCTGTCTAACAAAGTCCACGCTTCTGTCTGCATCCTTATTGTCTTCTGCAATATATAATTGGTTCTCTCTGTCTAACAGAGTCCACACTTCTGTCTTGTTGTCTTCTACAAAAGGTCATAAGTTTTTCTCCAATTTCTTCTTGATTGCTAACTTCTTTCTGTCTTTGCTTCTTCTAAGTCTCTTCATGATTGATTCAACTTATCTTGCAATAGCTTCCACATGATATGTTTTGATGTATTTCATCCTTTCATGTATTATCTAATGATATCAATCCTTATCTTGTTGTTCTTCTGTAGGCATAGTTCTTCTTGGAACACATTATCTTCCAGAAGATATATATACAAGATATGTACAGAGACAATGCAAACAAGATATGTACAGGGAATAAGAAGAGTATTGTTACCTTAAGAAGAAGAAGTCTCTTTCATCCTGCTTAGTCTTCTTTGTAGGTTCCTTTTCTTCGACAACTGATGCTTCGTGTTTCTCCTTCCTTTTCTTTAGCTCGTGACAATGATTCTTGTAGTGGCCATACTTTTGACAGTTGAAGCATTGTACTTATGAAATGTCTTTCTCTTGATTTGGCTTCCTCCTTGAACCAAACTTCCTTTTGTTCCTGAAATTCTTGAATCTTGTTGTGAAGGCTTGATCATCATACTTCTTTTGGGGTTTCTATTTTGCACTGATCCTTGATTCTTCTTGAGCACAACAATTCCAAAGTTCTCCAAATGTTGGATACTCCTTCCTTGTGTTCATGCTTGCGGAAAATGCATCCCACGTCTTGGGAAGACCATTGAGTACTATGTTTACCAATTCCTTCTCTGAGATGATCTCTTCAATAGCTTGTAGTTGATCTCCTAACTAAGAGATTCTCACAAAATATGATGTTATGTTGTCCTCATCATTCATCTTCATGTCATGGAGCTCATTCTTCAAACTCATAACTTGTCCAATGTTTTTGACCGAGAAGAGATTTGTTAGGGCATTGTACATCTTCTTCGATGAGTCAAGATGGGAGATGTAGGGTATCAAGTGGTCTTTGATAGAGTCCACTATGATACTCATGGAATTGATGTCACCGTCTTTGAACTTCTCCATAGTTGCAACGTTCTGCGGTTCCTTCTCTTTTCCTTCTTCAAACTCTGGTTTCACGATCTTTCCTTTCACGATATCCAACACTTTATTCTTGGCAAGGATGAGCTCAATCCTTGTCTTCCACACTCTGAATTTAGAAGCTCCATCTAACTTGTTCTCTGACTTCATAGAGTAAGTCATGGTTGCTTTGACTTGGTCAGCCCTAGATTTGACCAAAAGCTCAAAATTCAGGTCTCGAATTTCTAAGAGTACCAAGAGATGCGCTAGGATAGGGCGCACTGATCTATCCGGAGATTAGGTGAATCCCTTCATTTAAGGTGCCTCAACAAGAGGATTAGGGTTTCTACAACTACACCTGCTAGTAACCCTAGTGGTAGTGCTATGGTGACTGCTCCTGCTAGAAACCCTAGCGACAGTTCTTCAACAAGCTTAATATCCTTACAGCTATGTTTCCTTCTAGCAGTTAGACTGAATGAAGGAGGTGTGGGCCCATAACCTATTAGAATATAAGTGGATGTGCTCGTTTTACCATTGACAATACCCTTGTCCCCCAACCATAGGTCGAAGCCACCCTCCGAGCACCTTAACCTTGACAAAGAATCACTCCAGAAGCAAACCCTAGGCTAGATAGCCAAACAAAGGGTAGCACACCTTTCCCGAAGGATAGCGCATCAACAAGAGTTGATCAGATAGTCCAAACCCTAGCCAAGAGATATTCCAAGCGTAACTGCTAGCTGCAACAACTGCAATGGAAGTTCTCCTCCAAACCTGCGCAGAAACTAGGCAACTGCAATGCGCACAAGTGCTGCTCTGCAATTCTGAGACTGCCTGCCAGAATGAGAACTGACCTCCTGTATTTATACTAATTCTGGCTAACTTCCTGGGCCGACTTCTCATTCTGGGTATCTGTCTGTTCAGTATATATTATTATTTTTGGCCGATTTCTTCTCTTGGAGGCTAATAACCTAATAATTATTATCTTCTTGAACCGACAAGTCTTCTAGGGTTATTAGCCAACTCATTAGGGTTTCATCTTGCTTCTCGGAGTATTCTATCCTCGTCAGGTTTACACGTGGAGGTAAATACCTCCCGCAGCTACCATAATATCAACAAATACAACTCACTACCCAAGTAACAAAGCCATGATTGAAACCAAGATGAATAAGGATGAGTCTAATGAAAATTCAACTCAGCCTATCAAATGCTTTGGAAAGGTCCACCTTCATGGATAGGGATTTTAAGTTCCTGGACTTGATTAAATGGAGACTCTCTTGTGCTACCCCCACTGCCTTATGAATTTTACTCCCTTCCAAAAATCCAAAACACTCCAAAGAGATCTCATGAGAGATAATTCCTTTCGTCCTCCTCACTATTATTTTTGAGATAATTTTGTAAATGCAATTACAAAGAGAAATTAGTTTAAATTTATCAAAGCGAGTGATATTATTTGTCTTCGGGATCAAGGAAAAGAAGGAAGTATTAAAAGATGCTAATACTTTCCCAAAGGTTCTAGAGACCTGAACCACTCACCAAAGGTCCTCTCCAATGAAATCAAAACATTGCAGAAAGAATTCTATTAGGAGATTGTTCGACCTTGGGATTTTGTCCTTTTGAAATCTATGGAGAGTTCATAGAAGCTCCTCTTTCCTAAATTTATCCATTCGTCCTTGATTATATTCATGGTTAAGAAAGATTGGAAATAAGTTATCAAGTTTAATGACTTCTACTATGGTTTCTCTAGATTCTTCTTTGAAAAGAGACCTAAAATAATACACTCCTTCAGTAGACATTTTAGAGAAGTTGGTAGCCATGGAGCCATCCTCTCTCTCTATCTTCCAAACTAGATTAATTTTTTTCCTATTATTTGCATACCTATGGGAAAAATTAGTATTTATGTCTATTTCATACTATCTGATAGCTCTATTCTTAATTCTCCATTATTTCTCCTTGTTAAGTAAGATCTACCTTTTTTATCTTCCAAGAGTTTAATTCTCTCCTTTTGATTCTCTGTAAGGAAACCAAAGCCTTATTTGTTATAGAAATATTCTAGATATTCTTGAGCATCTCTTAGGGTCCTATCATCCTTCTTTTTTTTCTCAATAGACCAATGAATTGTAATCTTTTTTACCATTTTTCATGGGGGCCGATTAATCAAAGAGAATCGTTAAAGGGATTCCAATAATATTTCATTTTATTCAATAAATATTCATCATTTAACCATTCAAGATTTAATTGGAAGGAATTAGGAGGTTTATCTTGCATTGGGACCACCTCCAAGAGCATAAGATTGTGGTCAGAATCACCTCTTAAGGAAACCGATTAATTTGACCTTACAGCTTCATCTAGAAAAGCTTTCGAAATTAAGAACCGATCCAATAGTTTTGCTATTCAAGCTTATCTTGTCCTATTGTTTATCCAATTTTGGGTTAATATAGCAAGATCTATGTCAAGGAGCCTTGTAGTTCCAATTTATTTAAAAAGAATGTCGAGAGGTTATCCACCCGAGTTGCACCTTGGAAGCTCCTAGAGAGAAATTTAGATCTTCTTGAATAATCACTAGACCTTGTTCCGTCCAATCCTTACTGAAAATGTTTTAGAAAAGGGTAGTTTCCATCCCTTATAAAAAATCTTAGGAGTTAGTTAGAGTGAACAATCCTTTTTTCCATCATATGATATTCCCTCTAGATCTTCCTAAAACATCAATAAAGAAGAAATCTCAACCATTTATAATTATTGTCAAGTCATTAATAACCTTCTCCCTGTCTGTCATAATCTCTTGCAAGAAGATGATAGATGGGTTGTGAACTTAAATTAATCTCTTAAGGGATATTTTTTTTGAGGAATTGGTCAGTCCTCTACAGTTTAGGGTTAGAAGAATAATTTGGGAATATCCCTAGGGGAATTTTCTCTAAGGGCCTTAATTAAGGACATTCATCTTCCATTTTTGAATTCTAAGTTAGCTTGCTTTTTTTCCAGAGAAATTAGGGATTTTTTACCTCTTTGGGAGGGTTTGGAGTCAATTTTTTCCAGGGTCCCCAGTCCTCCTACTATTCGTCCATAAAAGGAATGGGCTTATCTAGAGCTATACTTGAGAGCTTATATTTAAAAGTCTCAGAGGTTTGAGAGCCATTGTGGGTCTCCTTATCAAGTGACACACAAGGAGAGTTCTTAGAGGTTTCAAGAGCCTGAGGTGGTGGCCCTCCCAAAACATCCACAAGAATAATGGTGGGGGCATGGATCCTTTTATTCTTGAAAATATGGGAAGGAAGTCACTAGGTTGTTCATAGTTCATTTCTTTTAACCCTACCTCCCAGGACTTGAAGAAAAAATTGTCATTCTTTGGGCTAGCAGAAGAAAGCGGAGATAATTGCTTACCTAATTCATCCTTGTAGTCATCTCGATTCTCTCATGGGGTCTCCAAATTATACATGCACATTTTACTTTGAAGGTAAATCTAGCAGATAATTTTTCTTTGGTGGAATTTCAAGGAGAGCCTATGGAGGAGCCATATATGAGGGCTCTGAGGGACATTATTTCTCTCTTAAGGCTCCTTTCAAATCCAGACCTTCATTTGTTGGGAAGAGGACATTCATTTTCTAAATGTCCATATACATGACATTTTCCACATTTGAAATGGATTCCCTCAGAGTCCAAAGGTTGATAGTAAATTGCCTATCCTTTTTTGATAATAATGGAATTTTCTAGACCCTATGCGAGGTCCATTCCAACCAACATTTTGGCCATTCCCATATTTCTCGTGTCTCTATAAGAATTATCACCTTTGTAGAACAGTCCATGGAATTACTAATTTCGTTAAAGACTTCATCTGACCATAGGATCATAGGTAGATTCGATAGCCTAACCCAGATCGGATAGTAATCCATATGGGCTAAATTGGCATTGAATTCAAGGTGCCAATTCTTAAGAAAGAATAATTTTGAGCTCCATTGCCATCTTTCTTGAATAATTTTATCATCGTCCACCTTCAACCCAAGGATCCAAATCATCCAACCTTTGTCTAGTATTAACCAAGTACTGTAGCAAAGGTCTCTTGCATCTAAACTTTTTGGGATTCTCCATTCATATGTTTTCTTGGAAAGTGGCTCACAATGGTTGATTCCTCGAGCTCCATAAATTCATTCAGTTTGGTATTATCTACTAAGATAAAGTTTGTCACCCCAACCTTCTGTTTAATGCAAGTTTTCCTCTTCCTATCGTTCCCTAGACTCAAACCCTCCTGGATGAATTCCAAGGGTTCAGAGGTGGGGATTCCATTCATAAATCACTTGTGAGAATACCTCCGATGAAACCATGCTCAAGTTATCCACCATTAGAAACCTCCTTTCCAAGAGATGTAGATAGTGAGGAGCCTAGAAGCAGGCTTAATATATTGTCCTTTGAAAGTCTTAATGACCGTGGCAAGATCTTTGGTGGGGACTTTCAAATCATGTACCCTATACCTTCCAGGATCACCTTGTAGGTTGACTTGAAAGCTTAACAAATTATATGATGTCATAGCACCTAGTCCCTGTGAGTTGGAAATTCGGCCACTAAACTATTCTCTTGCTAACTAACCCAAAATTGTGGTTGTTTCTTCCTCCAACAAGCTTACTCCAGTATTAATATTTATGATCGAAGGGGGTTCCAATCTAAGCTTGAGATCCACTGGATCATACCAGATTTGTTGGTCCTCTAGTGGATCTTCAAAGAAATCTAAAAGTTCACCCTCCATACCACAAACAAAACCCTCTACGAAAACCCTAAAAAATTTACACCCATGCTTGAAATTCTACTCTCTTTACCATTTATATCTAGTTACACAGAATAGTTAATGGTTGGAATGAATACTCTATAGATTCAAGGTCAGGAAGAAACCCTTGTGCATTTTATTTTAGGCTACAATAATGCCCATTTTAATTATTTCCATTGAAAGATGGACCAAGAAAAAAACCCAAAAGAGATAATGTAGAGAAAATGCCTTGTAGAGATTTAAAACTTAGGGAAAGTGAAAGATACCAAATATATAAAATATGCAGAACAGAAACGAAATGCTAGAAATGACAATATAACAGTAAAATATCCAGCATAATCTTCACAATACACAGAAATGATATACGAAATAGCAACAGAAATAGCACTTTGAATCAGATAGCAATGTTCACAGGCCTCTTCGAGGGGGCAACCTCCAATCGAGCAGCGGTCTGTTACAATAATATCCAAGCTAGGGTTCTCATACCCTCGACTCTTATTTATACTAAAAAGAAGCATCTAGAGGAAGATCCTTCTAGAAGCGGAAGCTTCTATTAGGTCTTCTTACATCCGCCTTATTCTATTTTATTGAAA
>ML781940.1:1020453-1036483 GCA_009831015.1 Picea engelmannii
GATTTTGAAACATTACTCAGAGATAAACCCAAGATCTTGCGCAAATACACTTAGCATCCCCACCATTATAATAATATAATAATACATATTATTATATAATATAAAGAAAACCATTAAAAGAACACTTGTAAAAACACTTTTACAAGGAGAAATATTAAATTTAATAATACTTTAATAATATATATTAATATATTATTATATAAGAATCAAGAAAACCATTAAAAAACACTTTTACAAGGAAGAAATATTGAATGTTTAAAATTTTATATATATATATATATATATATATATATATATATATATATATATATATATATAAAAGGAGGAAATGATACGTAAGATGTTATATAATTTGTGAAATTTATGATTAAACAATTTTAATACACATGACTATTGGCAATTTTATCTCCAAAACTATCTTTAAAAAAGTTTAAAATGAAAAAACCATTTAAATTAAATGTAAAATTTCAATATCTTATGGATTTGAAAGGAAATATCACCTCATTGAAAATTTAAAGCAGTAGAAATGGTAGTTTTTAAAGAGGTTATTTTATTTCACATAGATTTGTTTAGGTTAATAAGTGTTTCTATTTTGGAAATAGGGTGGAAGGTGCAAGATTGAATAGTAGGGATACATTTAATAATTGTGTTTTCTTTTAATCTCCATCATCCAATAATTTAATTGTTCAATTGTTAATTATAAAGTTAGAGATGATTATATAATTGATGGATGAAATATATTTAATTAACAAATGATAAAAGTATATAGAGTGACGGATGGTGATCCTCATCCTTTTATTAATTCTCAATATACAATTTGTATTAATTCTCATTTTACAATTTGGAAAATTGTAAATTTGATTTGTTGAGATTTCAACTATCTAAATTCAAAAGATCTAAAACAAAATTATAAAAAAAAAATATTGAAAAGAAATGTGGTTTAAGTGCTGATTATCCCATGGTGTGCAACATTCTAATTTGTTTTTCATCAACATTGGAAAATAACTTAGTAGTGACAAGTTATGTTCACAGGGGTGATAGAAGGTTCTTTTTCGACAATAATAGCAAACTTGGTAGCCAATGTTTATAGCTTTCCAAAGGCTTTGTTACTTTTTGAACTATGGTCTTCTTTAGATGTTCTTAAAGAGAATTGAAAATCATTAAACCACTTGGGCTAAACTACTTATGTTTGTTATCATGGAGCTAAACCTTCCATACAATTTCCATATGTTTATATATATTTATTTAAATTGTCTATTGTGCAATATTTTAGAAACATTAATAAGTTAATTAAAATTACTGATTCAATTACTAAATTGTTATCTTATTATGATTAATTTCATTAAAATAATAATAATATTTTTTCCTAATTAAATTTCAATTTTTTTAAAATTACATTCAATATTTTTTTCCTAATTAAATTTCATTTAAAAAAAATTACATTCAATATTTAGATAGATGTATTGAATTAACCAAAACTTACATGCCAAATATTCATATGTTTTACATTAAATCAATTTTTACCAAGTTCATGATTAAGGGAGAAGTGACATTGTATATCTATCATATTGGCATTGTGTTTTTAAATATTTTGTTCTACATTTTTTTTATTAAAATTACTAAAATAATTAGATTCATCCTCTCACGTTCTTAGGTTTTTAATTTGGGAAAATAATGTACCCCATTCATCCATATCTAGATGGTTCCTACATTAGTACAACAATCCCTTCATGATGCATGTGCCCTTTGCCTTGGAGAGCCTTTGAGAAAGAATATGTTACATTGTATGTTTGGATAACCTAGAAGCCATTAGATTTAGGATCAAGGTCTTAGCATGAAATACTCAAAGCTTCGATGCATGGCTTCTTGAGATGAATATATTACACAAAATTATTGGTTTACAATTTAGTTATTAATTTATGAACATATTGTCTTTTGATGTAGTTTTTCTTTTGATGATGGGTAGGTGGTGACATATTACTTGAAAGAAAACTTGAATAACTTATCAAGGAAAAAAAAAAGATTCATAAATTTATTTGTTGGAAAGACTCAGTGATGAATATTTATGGGTGACTCACTTGGATGGGATGCTAGATGTTTGCGCCATGATCCTCCACACGAACTAGGTGGACACCGACCTGAATGTTGATGTACAATACATCATGAAAGTGAGAGAGAAAGAGAAAGATGATGGAATTCATTCTCAAACCATCATGTCCATCCTACAAGTCTGTAATTGATTTTGTGACAAGACTGGAGTTGTGCGCCATAATGGAATTAACAAGCACCCAATTATTTCAAGTTTTGGAGGTTTAGAAAGGCCTAAAGTTTGTGGAGCTTATGTATCTCAAGCATTTAATGATGGTATAAGACCCCTCCCCAAACTTGGTTTCGACAACTCATATCTGATTATGTTGGTCAATTATCCCATTTTATTTGCTAGTTCCATTCCTCTAGCTCTTATCTTGCAAATTGGAAACTCTGCTAAGCTTAATTGGGTCATCCCCAACTAGTTGATTTCGCTATGGAGACCCATTCCCCTAGGTCAGAAACAAATCCTCCCCCCTAGGTTTGTTCTTGCCACAATTCATTTTTTCCTCTTACTCTCATGGCCTCTATTAGACACCATCTCTACCACCTACTTCACTTGCAACCTAAAGCCTCTATCCTCCTATGGTCCGTGATTATGAAAATGTTAGGCATTGTACCAGACTCAAAATCTAGCAAGAGAGGGTCTCGTAGAAGGTATAAACCAAAGAACAAGACCCTTATTCCCCATAATTTAGACCAGTATGTAAATAGAGATGAAAAGGATGCCATGAAGGTAGCAAGTGATTTCCATACCAAATTCTCTTTTGAGGTCAAGGAATAGATGACCAGAATAGAAAAATCAATTAAGAAAAAGAGGAAGAGGCTAATCAAAGAACAAATTGAGGAATAATTCAAGGGTTGGATCCCTAATATAGGATTTTCTAGAGCCAGAGACATAGTGATCTTAATGTTGATAGAGCTTTATTGGTTCAATAAATATTTCATTGACCAAGTTGTGGATGAAAGGAGTCTCCAACAACAAGCCATCCTCCACAAACTAGATTTAATGGATAAAGAATTTGAAGTTGTATTTAAAGTAATGTTTGACATTAACATCATAATTTCCAACCCCAGGGAAGTGACAATGATAATATATTAGCTCCTAAAAGTACTTTAAACTCTAAAGGCACTCCTTCCAACTTAATCCTAATTGAATAATACCCCTTGTCAATGGAAGACACTTAGAAAGGATCAATACAAAAACCCAACCATGTAGGCCTCTCTGATTAAATCTACCCTATCTTATTTTTACTATTTTATAATTTATAATGGTTATCTATTATTTCCTAGTATGTCATTAACATTACTTAAGATGTTATGATTTTAATATATGAAAGTTATAGGATTTATCTGAATTTTAAATTACGACTCTTCTCTGACTTGTTGTGATGCTAATTTCCCTAGTGACATGTCACAACTAGACATGATTGTATTATTTTTTTGTATGATATTAATATAAGAACATGTTAAATTATATATATATATATATATATATATATATATATATATATATATATATATATATATATATATATATGAAACGTGTAGAAGCATTTGAGTTTATAATTTTTATAAATGACCTTGGACACTCTTTAAAAGATGTATATCGATAATACATGTATGATGTATGACATGATTAAGTGAACTTTGTTATTATTATTATTTGAAAAGGTAGAGATTTCTTTTTAACCTGAAAACCTGGAAACACAATTGAGAAGATTTAAAAAAGAGAATTTATCCTTTATTATAATATAATAAATATTAATTTATATTTTATAAAAAGAAAAGAAAAGAAAATTATTTTATTAATTTCCATATTTTATATTATTTTTTATAAATTAAAATAATTAAATTTTAAAAAAGATTAATTTAAAAAAATTAAAGTAAAATATATCACTCAAACAAATAGCGTTACAACATTATATCTCAAGTTCAAACATTAAATCTAAAGTTTATATATATATATATATATATATATATATATATATATACACGTTGGATCTATGTTACTTGAGTTTATTATTTCTACTAACATGTTTATTTAATCGAAAATTTAAATGGGATTGAGTTGATGTCAAAAGAAAACAAAAACTCTTAAGGTGGTGTATGGTTAGATTTGATCAACATCTTAAAGATTATAGGAAGCTTGACTAGCATTATCTAAGTTGCTTAACCAACAATAAATTTTCAATTCATAAAATGTTTTTCATTATTTTAAATATTAATTTAAAAAAATTAAAGCATTATGTTTTACTCTATATTACCCCTCACCCTCACCCTCATAATATGTTTGACTCTATATTCCCCCCAACCCCCACCCTCATATGAGGGTGGGGGTTGAGGGAAATATAGAGTCAAACATATCCTCATAGGGTGGGGGTTGGGGGAAATATAAAGTAAAACATATTATGAGGATATGTTTGACTCTATATTCCCCCCCAACCCCCACACTCATATGAGGGTGGGGGTTGCGGGAAGTATAGATTCAAACACATCTTCATAATATGTTTTACTTTATATTGAGGGTGGGGGTTGGGGGAAATATAGAGTCAAACATATCCTCATAATATGTTTTACTCTATATTACCCATATGTTTTACTCTATATTAACCCCTACCCCCACCCTCATATGAGGATATAATATGGTTTACTCTATATTACCCCCTATCCCCACCCTCACCCTCACCCATATGAGGGTGGGGGTTGGGGGAAATATAGAGTCAAACATATTATGAGGATATGTTTGAATCTAATTTTCCTCCAACCCCCACCCTCATATGACGGTGGGGGAAATATAGAGTCAAACATATCCTCGTAATATGTTTTACTCTATATTACCCCCCCCCACCCCCAACCTCACCCATATGAGGATAGGGATTGGGGGAAATATAGAGTAAAACATATTATGAGGATATGTTGGACTCTATGTTTCCCCCAACCCCCACCCTCATATGTGAGGGTGGGGGTGGCAGGTAATATAGAGTAAAACATATTATGAAGATATGTTTGACTCTATATTTCCCCCAACCTCATATGAGGGTGGGGGTTGGGGGAAAGATAGAGCCAAACATATCCTCATAATATGTTTGACTCTATATTACCCCCGACCCCCACCCCCACCCTCACTATGAGGGTGGGGGTTGGGGGAAATTTAGAGTCAAACATATCCTCATAATATGTTTTACTCTATATTACCCTCGACCCCCACCCCCACCCTCATATGTATGGGTGACGGTGGGGGTGGCGGGTAATATGAGGATGAGGATGGGGGTAATATAGAGTAAAACATATTAATATGAGGGTGGGGGTGCGAGGTAATATGAGGGTGAGGGTGGGGGTAATATAGAGTAAAATATATTAACATATTAATATGAGGGTGAGGGTGGGGGTGGGAGGTAATATGAGGGCGAGGGTTGGGGTAATATAGAGTAAAACATATTATGTTTTACTCTATATTACCCCCACCCTCACCCTAATATTACCCCCCACCCCCATGAGGGTGGTTATGGTTTAATCTATATTACCCCCTATCCCCATATGTTTTACTCTATATTACCCCCTACCCCCTTATGTTTTAGTCTATATTACCCCCATCCCCACCCTCATAATATGTTTTAAGGGGGTGGGGGAAATATAGAGTAAAACATAACCACCCTCATATGAGGGTGGGCGTGGGGGATAATATAGAGTAAAACATAATATGTTTTACTTTATATTACCATATAATATGTTTTACTCTATATTACCCACCACCCCTATTACCCCCCATCTCCACCCTCACCCTCATAATATGTTTTAATCTATATTACTCCCCACTCCCACCCTCATATGAGGGTGGGGGTTGGGGAAAATATAGAGTAAAACATAAAATATAATCATTCAAACAAATATACTCAACTCAAAATGTTACAACATTAATCTAAGTTCATATGAGTGATCCAAAAAGGATCTAGTGAACACTAAGGATAACTCAAAAACTCACATAAGCAGCATAGGAAGCTCAGAATGGCCTCAACAGATAGAGAAAGAGAAAAAAATGCAAAGTTCTCAAAACTCAGTGAAAATGGCATCATCGCGAAGAGCGCATCGCAAGATTTCCAATGATGTAAATGACTCGTCAAACGGAGTTACAAATCAAAATATATTCATCGTAAAAGTTTTGATCAACCTAGCCCAGTCAACAAAGATGAGTCAACATCCGTACTATTGACATCAACATCAGTACGGATGACATCAACATCCGTACAATGTATGTGGCAGACGCAAAGGGTGACATGTGTCATGCTGACATCATCATGGTGACATGGTAGAACCAGAGCCTACCACGTGTCACTCATTTTCGACATTTTCGGGTCAACATGTCGACCAATGAGGAAGTGCCATGTGGCAATCCCTACAACCACATGGCAGACCATACGGAACATGTCAGGAAGATGTGGCAAGCATGTGATGTGGAAGGGTGACTGTGCAAGTAGATAGGGTGGGCCAATGGAAGGTCACCACATGGCCAGTCATGGGATGCCTCGTGGCAATGGGAAAATGCCCTATGAGGGCCAACAACCGAAAATCAAAAAAATATAAAAAAATGGGGGTTGGATAGCACCAACCCCCAGTCCACCAAATTTATGTATATCTCGCCACATCCGACCACCAACAAACAGTCCGCCAACCATACCACTAAATATAACAAAAGTTACACTATATCCACATGCAAATGTTCTATGGTTAAAACAATGAGCCAAAGGGAGGAGGCCCGCGGTCTTGACCTCGGGACCTCCCCCTACAATTCAGCCGTCATACATATTTACCAACTAATGGGCCAAACAACAATGTTGGTTAATCCGCACGACCATTTAGTTTAAGAATTGACCTTTTCCAGTGCACAGGAGGAGGAAGGTGCACACCAGTCTGTACTGGGCATGGATTTCAAAGTAGAAGTACTGTCATTAATGCAGGTTGTAGGCACAAGAACCGAGACAAGATTTCTCAAGGGAGCTGAAAGTGCCAGACTCAGATAGAGTTATGGAGATAGTCATTTTTAGGTAATTCGACGCCACGAATTTAGTTGTTGTCTGTTTTTTGATCTGAGCAAATCTTCTATAGCTTAACTCCAGAATGAGGTATACTTATGTATTTTGCCAAATTCTTTTGCTAATTTAATAAAAAAGCCTACCCGTTTGAGAGCAAGACCTGGAGATGCAGTCCACCAGGGACGAACTCCGTTATCAAGTTTTTTGTGTTCAGATTTGATGCTTATGTCTCTTCATTATTGAGTTATTCCTTCTTTATGGTGCACTTCATTTTATGCTCATTTAACACAATTCTTTAATAAGTCACTTCGAGGAAAAGATGCCAGATCATGTTGGTATCAAAGAAGTCATCTTTGACTTGAATTGTTGAGTGTGAATGCTTACTAGAGCCAAGCATAAGCAGGGTGAAGGAACTCTTAATACTTTCAATCTCGAAGTTGGTCGTGCATCCCGAAGGAAGAAAATGGCCAAAGAGGACAAGCGTTATGAATAGGATAAAAACTTCCATATGGTCTTTTATCGCATGTCAGAAATGGTCGAACAAATGTATGGAGATTACAAGAAGAGGATGAATAAGAAAGGGAAGAAAAAGGAAGCACAAGCAGATGATAATGCTTCAGTGAATCAAGGGGCTGGAGGAGACCCTCTTGAGCCTCCATCTTCGCCATCAAGTTCTATCTCTTCTTCCTCTGAGCATTCACATCATTCTCATAATTCTAGCCATAGAATTTCTTTTAAGAAACCATTATTAAATCTTGATGTATATTTTGCTTTACCTATGTTTTATGGAGATGTTAATCCTGAAAAGATAGATAATTGGATCCGATGGGTTGAAGTATATTGTCGTGTCCAACAGATTGATGAAGAGGAAGTTAAAGTGAAATTGGCTTCTCTTCGGTTGGAAGGCACCACTCTCGTATGGTGGGAGAGAAAACTTCAGGACAAAAGTAAGTGTGGTAATCTTCTTTCCTCATGGTCAAAATTTTAATCAACAATAAGGAAGCAATTTTATCCATTGGGTTATTTACATAAAGAAATGATGGAATGGCAAACCTTAAGACAAAGTAAAGGTCAAACTGTACAAAGTTTCATGGAAGAATTTAGGAAGAAAGATATTGCATTAAACATTCCTTTGGATTCTTATGAAACTTTAATGAAGTATATTGGCGCACTTCATATTTATATTTGTTATACTTTGCTATTGTTTAACCCCACTAGTCTTGACGAAGTTTGTGTATAATCCGCTCACCTTGAGAACAGGGGAAATCATGTTCAAGAATATCCCACAAAAAAACCTTCCAATCTCCCACATAAACAATTTAAAAATTTTAAAAGGAAGGACAAAAAGACTGCCACTATAAAGAGAGAAGAAGGAAAACCATCTTGCACTCATTGCAAGAAAAGTGGTCATGAAGATGAACACTGTTGGAAACTACATCCAGAGAAGAGACCGAAATAGTTCGATGGAAAGGGGAAGACAAACACTGTTGCTACAGTACAAGAAAATCTTGGTTCCAATTTGGGAGACAAAGGAAATATCACAGTGGTTGGAGTACAAGGTAAATATTCCCTTCATGCTAGTTCAAATTCTGATAATGAATCTTGTGATGATGAAAGAAAGAGGAATGGATTATTTCATATAAGAGTTGTATCTAAACACACTAAGATAGATACACTGTTTGATCTGGGTTCCCAGGTAAACTTGATATTTGAAGCACTTGTCAAAAAGATGGGTCTTGAAACTAAATCACATCCAAAGCCTTATCCTCTTGGTTGGGTATGTGATAAAGAAAAACTTAATGTCACCAAGCAATGTAGGGTCAGATTTGCTATTGCTTCAAAGTTGATTGATGAAGTATATTTGGATGTTGTATCACTTGATATATGTGGCATAGTGATGGGGAGTCCTTATATTTATGATAGAAAAGCAGTCTTCTTTCATCATGCGAACAAATATCACCTTACTCGGGGGGGGGAGGGTGGAATATATTGTTAGAGCCCATAGCATGAGGGTAAACACAACACTTGTTAGTGCTAGACAAATGAAGAGACTCATAAACACTAATAAGAGATATGTACTCATGGTCGTAAGGGAAAAAGATGTCAGAACATCCGACGCTTTTCAAGGATGTGATCCTTCTCATAAGAAAGAATTAATTGATAATTTTTCCAAGTATGATGATATTTTCCAGGAACTAGATGGATTACCTCCTAAGAGGGAAATTCAACATGGGATACAACTTTAGTAGGATTCTCCTCTTCCTAATGTGGGCATGTACAGGATGTCAGTTGTAGAGATAACAGAGATCAAAAAGAAGGTACAAGGCTTATTGGATCGAGGGGTCATCAGGCCAATCTTATCTCCTTGTGGTTCTTCAATCATGATGGTGCCAAAGAAATATGCCACATGGCGAATGTATGTCGATTACCAAGCCTTAAATAAAATCACGGTGAAAAATCGATACCCTCTTCCTCGTATAGATGATTTACTTGATCAGTTGAAGAATGTTGTTTATTTCACTAAGTTGGATTTTCACAGTGGATACCATTAGATCAAGGTTGCAGAACATGATGCATGGAAAATTGCCTTTAAAACCAAACAAGGATTGTTTGAGTGGTTAGTTATGTTGTTTGAGATTTGTAATGCTCCAACAACCTTCATGTGTGTGATGAATGATGTATTCAGGCCATTTCTAGATGATTTTGTGATTGTATATTTAGACGACATTCTTATATTTAGTGGGACTTGGGATGAACATGTAAGGCATGTAAAACAAGTATTGGATACTTTTAAAAGGAAAAGGTTGTATGTAAAATTGTCCAAATGTGAATTTGGTAAGACTGTACTTGTGTACTTAGGTCATATTGTAGGAGGAGGACAATTGAAAATTGATCCTTCCAAGGTTTATGTAATTGTAAATTGGCATGAGCTCAAAAGTGTAACTGAAATACAGAGCTTCTTAGGTGTAGTCCAGTATTGGAGGAGATTCATTTCAAACTTATCCTTTATAGCAAATCCTTTGCATGCCTTAATCAATGTGAAGAACAATTTTCAGTGGGGAGGAAAGCAACAAAAAGCTTTTGACACTTTGAAGGAAAAGATCAGTACCGCACCAGTATTAGCATTGTCGAATCTTCAATAGCCCTTCGAGATCAAGACAGATGCCAACGGGTACACCATGGGTGCAGTATTGATGCAATATTGTAAGCCTATCTGTTACCACTCTGAAAATTTTAACCAAGTTGTTGTTAATTATCCTACGTATGACAAAGAGTTGTATATTAGTTCAAAGCATAAAGAAATGGAAGAACTACTTGTTAGGGAAGGAAAAAATCATACATATAGATCATCAACCCTTACAATATCTCCAAGCACAAACCAAATTGCAACAATCTCGACATTACAGAAGGATGGGTTTCCTACAACAATTTCATTTGGTAATCAAATACAAAAAGGGTGCGAGTAACAAGGTAGTTGATATGCTTTCTAGACCTCCTATTGTTGCTTCTATTATTTTGAAGAATGTTTCTTTATCTCATGATAGCTATGTGGAATAATATGCCATTGATGAAGATTTTAAAGAAGTATATGAGAAGCTAACCCATGGTGCACAGGTAGATAACTATTGTCTGCAGGGAAAACTACTCCACCATCTTGGAAAGTTATGTATTCCTACAAGTGAACGAGTCCATGTAATATGAGAAGCTCACACTTCTCTTGTGTCGGGGAATTTTGGGGTAGGAAAATCTATGGCTCATCTGTAGAGGTTTTGTTACTGGCCTCATATGAAAGCAATTATAACTAAATATGTAAAGAGGTGTGTGATGTGTTCTCCCTGTAAGCCCACTAATAGAAAATTGGGGCTATACTCACCACTTCCTGTTCCATCTCATCCATGGGAAAGTATCTCCATGGATTTTGTAGGGGGTTTACCAATGTCAAAAAGGGGTCATGACTATTTGTATGTTGTATTGGATAGGTTCAACAAGATGTGTGTCTTAATGCCATGTAAAAAGCATATCACTGCTGAGAATACTGCTAATCTCTTCTTTCAGTATGTTTGGGTTCACTTTGGTTTACCCACATCCATTATCTCGGATCGAGATACTCGATTCCTTGGGGATTTTTGGACAAGCTCATGGAGAATGATGGACACCAAGTTGAAGAGGAGCAAGGCTTTTCATCCATAGACCGATGGACAAACAGAGGTTGTTAACCAAACAGTGGTACTTTTGCTTCGAGGCTACTACAAAAAGCATCCCAAGTTATGGGATGAACATATACCCTATGTACAACATGCTTACAATCGAGCCATGCATTCCTCCACTCAGTGTTTCCTTTTGAGACATGTTTTGGGTATTTTCCTAAGGTCCCTTTGGACTTGATGTATGGGAGAGATGTCGATTCAAATGAAGAAAGAAATGAAGACAGAGCCCGCAAGTTCATCTAGAGGATCCAATAGGTACATCAAACAGTCAGGGAACAGTTGGAGAAAAGTCAAGCACAATATAAAACTCGGCATGACAAACATAGGGTTGATCATCAGTTCCAGGTTGGAGACCATGTATGGCTTCACATCAGCAAGGAGAGATTGAAGGGTGAAGGCAAGAAACGCAAGCCCATCCATTATGGACCCTTCACTATTTTGGAGAAAAGTGGCACCAATGTTTTTCATCTAGATCTTCCATCATATATGCATATCTACTCAGTTGTAATGTGGAGAACCTGGAAATTTTTTAGCCTCCCATGATCATGGATCAGGGTGAGGAAGTTTCAATACTTTCAGTTGATGAGTTTTCTCCTGAGTACTTGGATGAGTTAAAGGAAGATATCGTCTTGGACAGAAGGATAAGGAATTTACACAGGGGTGATGTTGATTATCTCTGAGTGGGCTTAAAGGGTACACATCCAAGAAACACAAAGTGGATTGAGAAGGACAAGGTGAGGCAACTCTTCCCTCACTTATCTATTGATTGATGAAATCTTTTGGTGGTCCAAAAATCTCTCAGTGGGGAAGCATGATCCAAAAAGGATCTAGAGAAGACTAAGGATAAATCAGAACTCACATAAGCATCTCAGGAAGCTCATAATGGCCTTAGCAAACAGAGAAAGGGAAAAAAAATCAAAGTTCTCAAAACTTGGTGAAATTGGCATCATCGTGAAGAGTGCACCACAAGCTTTCCAATGGCATAAACAACTCGTCAAACATAGTTACAGATCAAAAGATATCCGCAGTCAAAGTTTTGGTCAACCTAGCCCAGTCAGCAGGGATGAGTCAACATCTGTACTGTTGACGTCAATATCAGTACGGATGAAATCAACGTCCGTACAATGTATGTGGCACATGCAAAGGGTGACACATGTCAGCATTATGTCATCATGATGATGTGGCAACACCAGAGGCTTCCACGTGTCACTCATTTTCGACATTTTCGGGTCAACATGTGGACCAATGAGAAAGTACCACGTGGCATTCTGTACAACCACGTGGAAAACTATACGAGACATGGAAACCTGATGTGGAAAGCATGTGATGTGGCATGGTGACTGTGCAAGTGGATGGCATGGGCCAATGAAAGGCTGCCACGTGGACCAGTCGTGGGCTGCCATGTGGCAGCGGGAAAATGCCCAATGAGGGCCAGCAACCGAAAATAAAAAAAATATAAAAAAGGGGGGTTGGCTGGCGCCAACCCCCAGTTTTCCAAATTTATGTATATCCTGCTACATCCGGCCACCAACAAACAGTCTGCCAAACATACCACTAAATATAATGGAGGTTACACTATATCCACATGCAAATGTTCTATGGTTAAAACAAAAATCCAAAGGGAGGAGGCCCACGAGATTGACCTCGGGACTTCCCCCTACAATTCGCCCTTCATACATATCCGCCAACCAACGGGCCAAACGACCATGTTGGTTAATCTGCCCGACCATTTAGTTTAAGAAATGACCTTTGTCAGTGCACGAAAGGAGGAATGTGCGCACCAGTTCATACTGGGCATGGATTTCAATGTAGAAGTATTGTCATTAATGCAGGTTGCAGGCACAGAAACCGAGACAAGATTTCTCAAGGGGGTTGAAAGTACCATACTCAAATCGAAGCGTGGAGACAATCATTTTTGGGTAATTTGACACCACGAATTCAATGGTGTTGTCTGTTTTTTTATCTGAGCAAAGCTTCTGAGCTTAACTCCATAATGAGGTATACTTATGTATTTTGCCAAATTCTTTTGCTGAGTTAATAAAAAAACCTATGCATTTGAGAGCAGGACCCGGAGACATAGTCCACTAGGGACGAACTCCGTTATCAAGTTTTTTTTGTTCATATTTGATGCTTATGTCTATTCATTATTGAGTTATTCCTTCTTTATGTTACACTTCATTTTATGCTCATTTAACACTATTTTTTAATAAAACACTTCGATGAAAAGATCTTGAATCAATGAGAATGAGGGTAAAAGGTAATATAGATTAAAACATAAAATATAATCATTCAAACAAATATACTCAACTCAAAAGGTTACAACATTAAATCTCTTAAGGCAAAATGTTAGAAAAGTGAATGTTGTTATAAATATATAATCATGAAATTATATTAGAATATTAAAAGTTTATATATATAGTATCCAAACTTCTACTAACATGTTGATCCAATCCAAAATTTGAATGGGATTGAATTGATGTCAAAAGTTAAAAAAGTTCACAAAATAAAACAAAAACTTCTCTTAAGGTGGTGTATGGTTAGATTTGGTCAACATTTTAAAGACTATAAGAACAAGTGTTGCAGGAACTTAGTCCCTGCCGTGAAAGTGAGAGTTTGAAAATGGTTGAAAGTCTGAAAATTTAATGAAATAAAATTTTGTATAAATCAAATAACAATACGACAGAGAAAATATAGGTTGGGAATGAACAGGTCAGTCTTTTTTTTTTCAAGACCAAGTCTTTTCATTTACGAATGATTTTGCCTATTACTTCCTATAACAAACACAAAGTTTCCCCATATCCTCCAAGCATGGTTCTTGACTTCCTTTGTGCAACGCAAGTTGTAAATTAGCTAGTGAGAAGGGGTAGCGAGACGATAATTGATTCCCCAATAGTTTGAGATAAGGCGTTCAATTGTTATGTCAAATCTGTGTAAATAAAGGTTCATTAATACTGGGGAGAAGGAAGAACCATCCAGATGCATTAAGAGTGGGATATCCTTTACTATAAATAATCCGTTGTCTCTCTCTTGTCATTACGGAAAATATCGGAAAATATAGGAAAATATGATCTCAGAAAATATGCCCACTGTAGAGAAAACTTACCCCAACACATCACCATTATAGACTACCTGCAATAGAGGCCCATGAGCCTTGAAAAATGTGGATTCATCAGACTTTGTACCAAGCTATGGAATTTCATTATTCCTTTAACCACCTGGATTTGAGGATTATGTCGTTGAGCTATGGAATTTCATTATTCCTTTAACCACCTGGCTTTGAGGATTATGCCGTTGATGTAAAGTCTATTGATTCTTATGATTTAGCTGAGTGACCAACGCTACATCTGGGTCCTCAAACATATCCATGCACATAACCTACAAAGGCATAGGCACCACCCATGGAGAAGGTAACAAAGGCGGTTGATCCAGTGGCTGAGTAAGCAGAAGGAGATCCCGCAGAGACAAGTGTAGCTTGACTTTATGATGTTCTAGGAAAGACATCTACAACAAAGGCAAAGAAATCTAGGGTAGCAGGAGAGAAGCGAAGGTAGCACCTGTATCACACTAGCCAAAATTTAAAACGTTCTTGGAAGACGTGGGTTCTCTCGATGTATAACACACTTCTTATATAACACTGGCCAACGTTTTAAATGTTCTTGGAAGACGCGGGTTCTCTCGATGTATAACAGCTGGATGTTTTCCCTGGCCAAGTGGTTGGTCATTTGAAACATCTAGCCACTTAATATATTAAAGATCTAAGAGAAAAACCTTAATTTAAATATATTAAAGACATTGTAGCGGATTTAAACAACCTTTAATTTCAACAACTTCTGATTCAAAGAATTGTGGTTGCACCTGGATTGCAACATCGTGCATTGCATTAAGGCTTAATTTTCTTACTCACCATCTCAACTAGGAACTTGGCGGCTGCTTTGAGATCTCCTTTATCATAGAATCCTATTATAAGTGTATTATAAATGCAGACATTGAGGTCCATTAATGGTGATATTGAAGGTTGAGAATATGAGAGGAATTCCAACACAACCCAGTTGGTTGAAGAATGCAATAACAGTTTCATGGGGATGGTTTTGCACCAAGGCACTTAGAAGAACATTATAGGAAGCAATATCAAGTTTGCAGAAATCATGCATCCAATGAAATACCTTGAAAGTTGCTTCCATCAACAAGGCATGACCATAGCTCTTAATCAAGCTACTGAACACAACATCATCCCTACATCAGAAGTTGTTTGCAATCATTTCATTGAGCATAGTATTTGCCTCTTCATGGTATTTTGCATTCGTTGAGCATAGTATTTGCCTCTTCATGGTATTTTGCATCAAGAAGCTTTTGAATCATGAATATGTAAGTATAAAGATTGTGTTTGTAACCATCTTGTTCCCTTGCCCAGTTGAATATTTTAGTGCTATTTGGGTATCTTTCTACAAGTGTCAAACTTCCACTATTTGTCTCACAGAAAGGATGGGTGGGCTATTGCAGTCATATTCATCTAGGTTTTTCTACTTCTAGGAATATATTGATCCCTATCTTGGATTTCCTTCCAATTTCATACTCTTTTCTTCTTATCAGCTCGTGGGCTGCTACAGTCACATGCATGCTTTTTACCTCGCTCTAGGGCTAAGTTCTAAGATACTTCCTTCAATGTATACCTATTTTTGGGCGGTAGCGGTCCTTCCTTTG
>ML781940.1:1036533-1055966 GCA_009831015.1 Picea engelmannii
AAACGCCATGGGATGAAAAAGTGTGTCACCTTTGTGACACTAACAAGGTTGAAGATGAAAATCATTTTCTCTTAGATTGTCCAGCCTATACCCATATTAGATCTCATTTTCAAAATATTTGTCACACTACCAACCTTTCTAACATCTTAACTCAACAAAAGTATGGTGATCTTGGAAAGCTTCTCTTAATGTTTTTCTAGCACAGAAACAAAATTCTAAAGAATAACAAGTAATCACTTACCATCTTAAGGTCTGATAGACCAATTCGGTCTTAGTGGACGTTAATCATCATCATCATCATATATATAAAGTAAGATAAAAATGAGAAAAAAAAAGAGGTTAAAAAAAAAAAATTATAGCCCAAAAAGACTTTTAAAAGGTGAAAAAAAACCCCAAAATTAAAAACATATATACAAAATCCCCAAATTAGAAAACTTAAAGTAAATTTTTTAATACAAAACTTCAAAAAAATATTAACAAAAAAATTACAACAAAAAATAAAATTTATATAAAAAAACTTAAAAAATAAAATTTAAATGAAAACATGTTCATAAATATCTAAAACAAAATTCAAATTTTTATATTATATGTAACTATATAAGTTATATAGTTAGTTACACATATATGTTAATATATTAACATATATATATTATAATATATTATATAACATATATGCTATAATATATTATATAACACATCCACAGGACTTGGGTCAGGCCTGCGGGGAGGCTGACGCGATGCTCCGCGGGCCTAGCCTAGATCTTATAGGTGTGTTATATGTTAATATATATGTAACTATATAAGTTTTATAGTTACATGTAATAGAAACATTTGATTTTTTTTTTATTTGTAAAAAAAAATGTATTGTTTTAATTTTATTTTCAAAAAAAACTTAAAATAAATTTTTATCTTAAGAAATATTAGTATTTTGGTCAAATGTTTTTTTTTAATATTTTATTGAATTTTTTTTTTTCTCGTTTTTTTTTTTAAGTTTGAAGGGATTTTTTGTTCTTCTTTTTAACAAAAAAAACGTATTTTTTTTTTTTAATTATTGTTTTCAGGGGAAATTTTAATTTTTTTTCATTTCTTTTTAGTTTTTCTTTGTTTTTCACCATTTTGTTAAAGTTTTTTTTTTTTTTTAATTTGGGTTTTGAATATATATTTTTAAATGTGTTTTTGTCTTCATTAAAAATATCTATATATATTTGTGAAGATTTTTTCCTTACTCTTTGTTTATTTGTTAACATAAATTTAAGAGAAAAAAAGTTAGTAAATAAATTTTCAAGTGACCATTTAGGATCCAATTTTGACTTTTTAATTTATGTAGGGATTTGTTGTCAAGGTCACAGTTTCAATTAGGTCGTAATTAGCAACAATTTTAACGTTTAGAAAAAACATTTTGCTTTAGGTAGCGTCACTTTTTTATTTAGGTGTTGATTTTAAGGTTTTTCTTAGCAACTATTTTATGTTTTAAGGCCATGCTTGAAAAAAGTTGTAATTTTGACTCGGTTAGAAAAACGGGTGCTACTAGTGGCACCACTTTTTGAATTTGGGGGTTGATTTTAATTTTTTTTTTAGCAACCATTTGTTCCTTTAAGCCCATGCTTGAAAAAAGTTGTAATTTTGACCCGGTTACAAAAAATGGTGCTACCGGTAGCACCACTTTTTGATTTGGGGGTTGATTTTAAAGTTTTTTTGAGAAACCATTTGATCCTTTAAGCCCATGCTTGAAAAAAGTTGTAATTTTGACCCGGTTACAAAAAATGGTGCTTTCTATTAATGCCCCCCCCCACCCACATATGTGGGTGGGGGGGGCATTAATAGAAAAAGCGAGAACTCTAGCCCTTAAAACCCAGATTTTGCATAAAAAACATGAAAATCAACCCCCAAATCAAAAAATGGTGCTACCGGTAGCACCACTTTTTGATTTGGGGGTTGATTTTCATGTTTTTTATGCAAAATCTGGGTTTTAAGGGCTAGAGTTCTCGTTTTGAGGTCACATTTCTCGTTAAGTTGGTAACTATGTTCACTACTCAACAAGCCAGAAGAGGAATTCAATAAAGTGACTCCTAAGGTCTTCTCATGAAATACAACATCTCTCCTACAAATAATCTCTTGTTTGACTAATTCAAACAATATGTATTCCTTTAACTCTCTAGAGTAACTCACTATAATACAAACATTACTTTTTGCATCCAGATTATTTTTCTTATCATCTGAAAAATGACCTCATGTTATGCATCCAAACATTCTAAGGTGTTTGACCGAGGTCTTTCCCCTACTCCATTTCTCAAAGGGAGTCATGTCCCATACTGCTTGGTCGATATCAGATTCAAATATATTTTGAGTAGTAGATAGCTTCTTCCCAAAACCTAGTTGGAAAACCTTTGGCCTAAAGAAAACATCGTGCCATTTCAACCAAGATTTGATTTTTCCTTTCAATAATGACATTTTGTTGAGGTGTGTAAGATACTGATTTTTTCCAAGGGATGACATGATGTGATAAGTAACTTTCAAAGACATTTCCCACATATTCTCCTCCATTGTCCGATTTCAAAATTCTCATAGGTTGACCACATTGTTTTTTATCCAATGCATTAAATTATTTGAATTTATCAAATACAAGATCCTTATTTTTCAAGAAATATACCCAAGTATACTTCAAAAAATAATCAATGAAAGTCAAGACATTCCTTGCACCTGCTAGCGATGGTTTATTTAGGGTACATAGGTCACTATGGACAAGTTCTAGTAAGTATTTTCCCTCCAAGTCTTCCTTGTTTCAAATGTGACTTGGTGATGCTTTCCTAGCACATAAGCTTCACATACACCATTAGGGGGGACAACCCTTGGTAGTCTAGCAACTATGTCATGTTTAACGATAAGTTTCATACTTTAAAAAATTAGATGTTTGAATCTCTCATGTCAACTTCTGCTTGAGCCATCAATCTTTGCTATGAGTGGAGTCGGTCCTAGAACTTTCTTTTGAGGATCAAAGAAATTGTACAATTTTCCCTTTAGATCAAGGATGCCCTTAGCAACAACAACAAATTTATTGTGCATATCTTTCACAACAAATTGGTCTGGCCAAAATTCTAACTTCTTTCCATTCTGAGTTAGTTGGGGTATGTAAAACAAAATGGCACTCATAATAGGTACATGATACACATCAATGATCACACAATTTTGACATTCAATTTTACCACAACAAAAAATAGTAAGAGTATAATAATCAACAACAAAGATTTTGTTTTCTATATCTTTACTTGGTGAGGAAAACATAGAAGCGTATTTGGCCTTGTGATGCGTGCAACTAGAATTTACTATCCACTCACTTTTAAAAGTGTGAGTATGCAAGGCTTGAGAAGCACTAACTAAAAGAAGTGTTGTACTTCAACATGATTAAAACTTGGGGTTTCAAAGAAAATTGCCACAACTAGAAGACATATGCCCAAATGAAATGATGGGCATGGAACAAGCAAAATGACCAGAGGAAGAAAGAAAAGAAACAACAAGGAAGAGGGAATAGCCACATAAGGGAGCGCTTTGCAAGAAGACAAGGATATTGTTGAATAAAGAGAAATGTTGGTCACCACTTAACGTTTTTTAGACGACTTGGGAGCCAGACTCGCAAGCCACCCATGCATAGAAACCAAATGAATTTTGGGGTTTTCGATATTCATTGGAATGAGTGGAACAAAGTAAATGAAGCATCATATATCAATACAATGAAAACTTGGGAGCCAAACTTGGAAAGTTGCCCATGCACAACAACTGAACAAATTTTGGGGTTTCTGACAAGGGCCTAGCGCATGCTATCTCCTCCCTTATCCTTCACCCATATGACCCTTCACTATGACCTATGGCCAATCCTTCCGAGCGCGTCTGGGATTTCGCGTATCAGGAATTTTCGATGCAATTCACCTTCGTTCTCCCGATCCTCTGATACCTGAAATTGTGAAATATTTAGATCAGATCAACGGCCCACCCTAGCTCTCTAGCCAATGACTGCGATTAAATGACAATTTCGTCCTTTCACGAATACTCACTACTCTTACCTCCAAATTCCCGATTTACGAATCAGTGAAACATTGATCTATCGCTACATGTCCTCTTTCAATGGATGGTCCTGATGATTTTGGGATTTCGCAAATTTCACTCTGCTTCTTCCAAATCCTTTGGTTTTGCGAAATTCCAATAAATCCTCACAACTAAACAACGTGCTACTTCTCCAAGATCTAATGGCTTGAAAAATTTCGGCTCTTTCTTAATGGGTCTTGACCCTCGATCTTGTCCAACCTTCAAAATTCTTTTCTGAAGGATTTCTCCCGCTCAATCCTCCGTACTTGTTCTTTCTTCGAACTTCAATTTCATGCGCTCCACCTTTGAGCACTTCAACTCTTCAAAACTTAGAAATTTTCTAAGTGTTTCCTCTCGAGACTTAAAGCCACTACTCCTCCTGAGCTTCTGGCAAATGAAATTTAAATCTCACCCCTTAGCGCACACTTGCACTCTGTGTCTTCTTCAAAATACGTTTTGACGCCCTCCTGGCATACTCTGTGCTCAAGCTCTTGAGATTTCAAACTTTAACACAAGTTTGCTTCTACACACACTCCTTTCACTCAATATGCACACTCTTCATACAAAAATTCCCCGCTATCTCTTCTGAGCTTTAAGTCGAAAAAGACTTCTTCATATGCACTCCTTGCGCTCGGCATGCACTCCTTACATAATCTTACAGAAGAGAAACAATTGAACTCATTCAATTATTCATTTATGAACATCATCCATTCACAAACACATAACAACACAGTCAAACCATAACAATATCAACACTGTGTGTTTGGGTCAATTTCCTTTGTTCTATTCATTTCAGAAGAAAACATAATTACAGTCGTTTATCCTTTTCAACTATTACAAGAAAAACTTGTCTAAGGACCCATAGCTTTTTCACTCTTCTTCCTCCTATCTAAATACTATTACATTCTATTCAAGTGGTTACCTACTCCATTAATGCAACCTAATGACTAATCAGGGCTAATATCCCACACATGTAATACATTTACAATCGTGTAAAGGATTTACAATGGTTATGTCATTTCAAACGGTGGCCCAATTTTACACAACCAAAATTAATTAATGAGAATTCCAAAAAGTCTCTGCACCGCTTCCAAGCTAGTTAATTGTTGGTTTAGTTTTTTCAATGTGTTGAAGTGTTAATTCGCTTCCACGTCCTCGATTTCTTTTATTTGACAGAGATGCTCCTGCATCACTATGGTAGATGTTTACATCTATATGTGCTTAATGTAGAACACCTTAATATATTTAGGGGCAACAATCAGTGTAATGACCAAGGACACAATGCTTACGGTAAATTTGAAAGACTTATTAAAACACACACCCACTGCCCTACAACTTGCACATAGGTCTACTGTTATACTAGAGGGAGTGTTAGAAGATGTCATAGTTTCAATTGATTCATGGGAATATCCATCATACTTTATAGTTCTGGAAATGAATGAAAAAATCAATGGATATCCCCTCATACTTGGAAACCATGGTTACTACACTAGATGCATGTATTGGGTGTAGAACAAGGAATATGAACATTGGAAATGGTCAATCACAAAAGAGTATCACTCTCCTTCCACTTGATAATCCTTTCATTGACATTGAAGTATCATTGTTGGTAGGACAAGGAAAAGAGAAAAACATCATTGAAAACACAATACACCTAGTTCACACCATTGACATTGCCTTAGCATTAAAACAAATAGATGAGGACACAATCCTCTCAAACAATATGAAAAATATGCATCCCACTTATGTCCATACAGAATGCAATAACAATGAGGATGATGAAGAGAAAGTAAACAATGTTGAATTAAGTTAGACCTATGGGAAATATTTACTCATTATTGAAATAGAACAACCATTAGTCAAAATAGAGGATATTTTTCTTAGCAAAACTCTAAAAATCAACAACAAATTAAGCCATATCCAAGAACAACAACTATAATACATTCTCATAAAACACAACTCTTCATTTGTTTGGGATTAAAATGACATGCAAGGCATTCATCCTGAATTGATCTAGACTTTATCAAGGTGGATATTGGTGGCCACCCTCATGTTCCATTAATTCATAATTATTTAACATCTTTGTAGTTTTACTACAGTTTTTCAACTCCCAAACATTCAACATGTTTTTCAATCATTTCCCTTACATTCTTGGTAATTGACATAGGGCATCGCAAGATTGCATGGCCTACCAAACTCATAAAGCATGGATTAGTCTTTGTATTGGTCTAAAAATGGCCTAAATGGAGTTTGTATGCACAAGTTGCGCCCTCGAGAAGTTGGTGTATCAACTAGCATCCTGAAGGCCCACATTTCTTTTGCCACATCATTTCCTAGGGTTAGGGTTTTGGATACTTAGGATTTTTTCATTCTAGGACATCATACTTGATGTTAAAAAGGTAGTTTTTCCCTCTTGTAATGTCTTCTTGTGAATGAGAATAATCGACACATCTCCCTTCAAAGATAAGCTACCACCATTCTAGCTAGTTTGTATTACTTTGCATTTTACAGTCTTTTTCCATTTCATTCATTAACAAAATTTTGGATTTGTTGTATTATTGTACTCTTTGAAATATATCTATGTGATTCCATTTACATTTCTACATTCATTTTGTTCTCTACATAATCCAGATCAAAGATATCAGAGCAATCTACTCTTTGTTGTTTCACCATGCATATCCCTGACAAGGTCAAGGTATAGGAAATTTTGGGCCTTAAACTAACAGAGCTTGGGGAAGACCACTCTTGCTAGCACAAGTAGCCTCCCATGGAAAAAGAAAAGAGATATGATGGAGTAATATATCCTATCAATTTGTTTCTTAAGGAATCCCTCACATGATAGATGAACAAGATAATGGGTAATTTCACCCAAATCCTTTGATGACTACCAACCACGAGAGAGAAACCTTCAACCAACAACTATTTCAGAGGTGTAGTACCCTTCAAGGTAAAATTTAACTTGAGCATTCCTTTATTTGAAGGCTACATAGATGCATATGATTTGGAAAAATGGTTAGATATGTTAGAGGGTTATTACTCTATTCAAAAAAGTTTCAACGATGTAAATATCACCTTCGCACTCCTTAAGTCCCTTCTCCATGTCAAATATTGGTGGGGCAGTTACTAAGAGAGACATGAAGGGGATGATTCTACATTGTTTACGATAGAACTCACTTGAGCATTTTTTTGGATGCCCTCAAAGAGGAATTCTACCTTATTGGAAGCTATGATGACCAGTGCACGAGACAGACAACTCTACGCAGGGAGAGAAACAAAATAGTGTCTGAGTACACCAATATTTTCCATACCTTACGCTCAAAGATGGGTATTAGAGAATCCAAATGGAACTTGGTTATGAATTATCACATTGGCCTACACATGTACATCCAAATAGATATGGAGTTCTTATACATCTCCTCACTAGGAGCCACATATTTATATGCTATCAAATTGAGTACAAATTTAAGCAGAGGAATAAGTGGGAATTTGGGTTTGCAAAGTTGCCATAGAAAAATCATGGTAAAGCCGAACCTACTCATAAAACAAAGGACAAAGAAAGGATATTCAACCTTAGGAAAACCAATCCAAGCAATAGGAAAAGAAGTGTAATGGAAATATGAATAAGGACACTGGAAAATAGTGTGAGTTCCACAAAATCCCCTGCCACAACACTAGCAAATGTCACTCAAAGAAGACATTGTTGGTTGAGTTGAAAGCCTCATAGTGAAATTCTAGCTTGGACTCTAATTCAAAGTGAGATAAGGGAAAGTGGATCATTGATGTAGAATCTAGTGCTACCATCGCAACCATAGAGATCCAACCATAAGATCTTGAGGATCTTGAGAAAGGTTAACACCTCTTCCATTCGAAGATGTGGGGAAGGGGACTCCAATACATTTCATTGTTGACAATGGTAGCAACCAGAAATTGATCTCAACCAAGGTCATCAAGAGATTGAAGTTGCCAACAGTTCCACACCCCCAACCATATACCATCAGTTAGTTGAGCCATGGATGAGACATCCATGTTAATCAACAATGTCACTTACCCTACGACATCAAGCCCTTCAAAGATGAGGTTTTGTGTGATGTTGCTCACTTGAAGTTTGTGACGCTCTTTTAGGAAAACCATATATGTAGAAACATCATGATTTTTATGAATCTAGGCCCCTTAATGGAATTGTTACTTTGGGAGGTTAGCTCTACAAGGTACCTTAAGTAGTTTTGACTACCATAGTTTCCTTGATCCCAACAAAGCAACATAGGAAAGTAATCTCTCAGGCTGGGAGATTTTTCCTCTTCATGGTTCGGTCTGAAGGTGAATGGAAGATCACTGCAATTGCCATAGTCTCTCTATGAGATATCTCTACACAACAAAAGTAGGTGGACAAGATAGTAGAAGAATACATATATATCTTCACTTCACTTGGAAAGGTGCCTCTGAACTACTAGGTCAAACATTCAATTAATTTGATACCTAGTGCTCCTTTACCTAATGGCCCAAGATAAATACACTCTCTTATGGATAATGAAGAAATCAAATGTCAGATTCAAGAGCTCATCCAAAAGGTCCACGTTCGATCAATCTCATCACCTTGCGGGAGCCCAATTGTGTTGGTGCAAAAGAAGGATGGGACACAATGACTTTGTGTTGATTATAGAGCTCTGAACAAAATCACGGTCAATAACTAATATCTAATCCCCGAAATAAACAATATTCTTGATCATCTCAAGGGTGCCAAGTTTTTTAGAAATATTGATCTAAAGTTACACTACCATCGGGTACCAATTGAGCAAACTGACGTATGGAAGACAACCTTCAAGTCTAAAGAAGGCCTTTTTGATTGGTTGGTCATGCCTTTTGGCTTGACTAATGCATTAGTAATGCTCATGAGGATGATGAACGATATCTCGTGGTTGTTCACAAATTATTTTATGGTCGTATATTTGGATGATGGCCTCATCAACAAAACTTGGTAGAGCATCTGTAGCACAATCAACAAATCTTGAGCACCCCGCAACAACACAAGTTATATGCTAATCTGAAGAAATTCTCATTCAACATGTAGAGACTTTCAAATTAGGGGAATTTTGAGGTAAAAAATGGGCCTCAGAACAAAAAAATGTACTATCAAAATCAACATTAAGAGAACCAATAGGACAAGAAGGTGATGTTAACCATAAGTGTAAATATTTGTGGAGGAAAAGGAAGAAAATTACTTTTTTAAATCGTATTTTCAACTTATCTTCTTATAGGTTTACTCAAATTTCAAGTGTAGGCACTCATTGGATGCATAATTAAATTACACATCCAACAAGTACCCACTCTGCATACTTTTAATAGACCCATAGTGAAATAAACTAAAAATACTTGAAAAAAAACATGTTTCTTTTCAAGAAATATGTTTTGTTTCTGTATTTCCAATTTGTCTCAATGTGGGTCTATCAAAAGTATGCAGAGTGGATACTTGTTGGATGAAAAATCATTCAACGGGTGCCTACAATTAAAATTTGAGTAAACCTATAAGGAGATAAGTTGAAAATACATTTAAAAATGTGGTTTTCTTTCTTTCCCTTTGAAAATTCATAACCCTTATTTTATTATTTTAACTATTATTTTATTATTTTTCTTAAGAGGCCCATTTTAGACCTCAAATTTCCCCTAATATGAGTATCTAGGATATCATGGACTAACATGGTATGCATGTGTATCCATCCAAGATATAATTCATTCACGATTGGCCAACCCTGACGACCCTAACAAATATCCATAGTCTTTTAGGCTTCACCAACTTCTATTGCAAGTTTGTGTTGGGAATCTTTCATATCGCTTAGCCCCTAATCCAAGTAACCAAGGGTGGGACCAAAGACAAGTTCATTTGGACCGAGTCACAATAGAAAGCATTAGAGGACCTAAAACACTGCCTTTGTTCGACACCAATACTCACTCTACCAGACCTGCAACAACCATTCGAGATTGAGACAAATGCTTCAGATTATGTTATCGATGCAGTCCTCACTCAACATGGATATCCAAAGATCTATCACAACAAGACACTTTCTAATGTGGTTCATAGGTACCCTACCTATGACAAGAAGGCGTACTCCATTGTGTAAGGTTATCGCCAATGAAAGCATCACAACCTAGGGAAGGAGATGATCATCCACATCATCACAAGCCCCTATATTTTATGTCGACAAGAGGAAAGTTATAAAATGATTTCCATCAGAATTGGTTCATGTACTTGCAATAGTTCCACCTAAACATTAAGTATAAGAAGGGCAACACAAATTGTGTTGTGAACTATCTTAGTCGACATTTGGTTGCGACTAACCACAATGCTCAACTCTTATGGACATGAGACCTCCGGGTGGCCCTAATTTTATGATAGCAACCTTGACTTCGTTATTACTTATCAGACACTAGGTGTTGGTAAACCAATCTCAAACTTTCATCTCTAGAATGAAATTTTATGCCACCTGGGACATCTTTATGTTCCTTCAAGAAAGCATGAGAAGCTAATTTGGGAGGTGCATTATTGTCGAGTGGAAGGCCATTTCGGCATGGAGAATAGAGTGGCAGTGTCGTAAAAGTACTTCTACTGGCCAAAGCTTCAATGGGACGTTGGCAGGTATATCAGATTGTGCATCGCTTATGCCATCACCAAACCTACCATTAAGAAGTGGGGTTTGTAGACCCCTCTACCTACCTAGGAAAAACCCTAGGAGTCCATCTCCATGGACTACATGTCCAACTTTCCTTCAACCAAGCATGACAACGACCATGTATTTGTGCTTTTGATCAAATTTAAGATGGCCATTTTGACACTTTGCAAGAAGAGTATCACAAAATAAGCCACTACTAAGCTCTTCATTAAACATGTTTGGGTTCATTTCGAGCTCCCACGGACCATTGTTTTAGATAGGGATAGTATGTTCCTAAGTACATTTTAGTCCAACCTATGGTCAAGGTTGGACACCAAGCTAACCAAATTGACTACCTTCCATCTCTAAACTGATGGATAGACAGAGTTAGTCAATGAAATGACTATGCATATCCTAAGAATGTACAACTCCAAACATCCATGCACATGGGATGAGAACCTTCCTTATGTTCAACATGCTACAATAGCGCCATTCATAATTGTATTGGCAACAACCCTTTTCAGGTGTGCTTGGGGTTCTAGTGACTAGACCCAATTGACATAACTTTGCCCATTGTATCTACACAGGAAGAATCCTCCCATGCTTATATCAACGTTGATAGAGTAGCCAAATTTATTGAACAAATCCAACACATCCAACAACAAATTCATGATATTTTACAAAAAGTCAATGCCAAGTTCATGATATTTCTTTGAATCTTGTTAAGTGCTATTTTTGTTGGTTAATTATACCAACTCCACCACCTCCATAAAGTTGAGGTTTTTAAAGAAAAATAATCTCTCCCTAAAAGGGTTAAAGGAAGATAAATGCTTAAGAGTGACATGGAAGATCTACAAATGTTGCCAAGAAGGAATGAGTTAGTAGATAAGGACAAATGCTCATTGAGAGGAATGGATAAGCTTAGTCTCTTCTACTAAGCTTGTCCAAATGTTTAGATATGAAGAAGCCAACCCAAAATAATTAATAAATAATGAGATGTGAAATCAATGCCATATTTTGATGAGAGGGTTTTTTTAATGCATGTGGGATATGTTCAAGAACCTCCACCACCGCTTTAGCAATACAATTTAGTTATATCCAATTCATTTCAATAAAATGGATTTATTACATTTCTAGAAATGTATTTTTTTTAACTACGGTAAAAGGAAACACATATTTTTAACTCCAATTTAACATGCGATCAACGTTTTTCTCGACGCAATAGGCCGGGGAGAACATATAGGCGGGTAAACATATCCAAACATGAGTCTTTGGCGTGAAAAAATCGCAATAAAAAATGCCGCAGTCTAAATAAAAAATATGTGAACACATTGTCCACGTGTACACCAACTTAAAATAAAAATAGCGCGTTTGTATATTTACTAGTATCAATGAAAGTGGGGTAAAGCTGGGCATTGCACCATTGAAGGGGTGTGGTATCGCCCCCATTGAAAGAAGGTTTGACCCATTGTAATTTGGAGAGTTGAATTAATTTCATTCTAAAATTGATGATTAATTTATATTAGATTTATTTAATTCAATTCTTAAATTCTATATTAGATTTATTTAATTTAATTCTTAAGTTCTATTAAATTTATAGATAGTATGAAAATATCATGATTGTTTTTCAAATATTTATGAAATATTAAATATTATTTTATTAATTCTATTTTAATAAAAGTTAAATAAAAAATAAAAAATTATGAAAAAAATAAATTTAATAAATAAAAAACCATAACAAGAAAGTCAAATTTAAAACCCTTTATTTGAACATGGGTAAATGTGATAACAATATTAATAAAATATATTAATCCAATATGGATAAGATGTGGTAACAATATCAATAAAATATATTAATCCCACACCACTCTATGTGGGATTATCTAATTCTCATATATATATATATATATATATATATATATGAACTCATCTAGCACCATAAGAGTTGGTTGAAATGGTGTTTAATGATAATGGAGTGGGAGGGGAGCAAACTGTGTTTGATGATGGATTATATGTTTCTAATGGAGATGCAACACTTGTGTTAGTATTTGATTGTGAATCATTGATATCTATAAAAGGGGGTTGTGTAGGTGTTGGAAGATTTGGGTCTTCACTAGTGAGGAACATGATAACTTTAGACATGGAAGGACGTAGTGTTGCCGAAACTTGCGTGCAAAGGAGAGCTATATGAACAACTTGTAATGCCTCCTCCTTGAAATTTTCTTGGATCTTGGGGTCAATTATGCTTGAAAGTGTGCCAGACATATAATGGTTCCAAACCTGCATCATACATATATTATAGCTTTAATATTATCATAACAGCTTCTTATTTAGAATAAAAAAATATTGCATAAATCATTAGGCCATTACCATGGTCAGTAGAGATGGCAAGTCATTAGCATATCCAGGGGTTTTATTCTTCATGCCACTAATAATCTCGAGAACTAGCACTCCAAAAGCATAGACATCAACCTTTTTTGTTAGATGGCCATGCACAAGATACTCTGGAGCCATGTAAGCTCTGCCAAAACAAAAATAAGTATCAGTTGCAATTTTCAACAAGGCATTATTTTTATTAGTTAAAAAATTGTTCTCACCGAGTTCCAACAATGGTTGTGCTAAGATGAGTTTGATCTTCAGCAAAGTATCTAACCAACCCAAAATCTGCAATTTTAGGCTTGAAATGTTGGTCTAGTAGGATATTGCTCGCTTTTATGTCTCGATGGATAATGCGTATATCTGATTCATGGTGAAGATAAGCAAGCCCACTAGCTATTCCTAGTATAATTTCAAACCTCCTCAACCAATCTAGCGTGTTTCCCATGTTTTCATCTGTTTCAAAGGACAATTATATAGATCAAATAATTTAAATGTAACTCAACAATAATGCTTGACATGTGAAGATTGACTAAATGAAAATGAATTTACATATTTAAGAAAGATTACCAAATAGAAATTGATCGAGGCTCTTGTTGGGAAGGTATTCGTAAACCAAGAGTCTATCTGGGCCATCCACACTACACCCCAGGAGTTTGACAAGGCTTTTGTGTTGAACATGACTTATCAAATTCACTTCATTGAAGAACTCACTCACCCAACTTTGATCTCTATTGGAAAATAATTTCTTCACGGCAATTTCCCCGCCATCTGGTAGAATTCCCTGTTAACATGTCCAAATTATCTATGTTACTCAAGGATGGTTTAAATTTACCCATCATATTTCAAACTTCTATAATATAAAACAAATTTGGACATCACCTTATAGACGGCACCAAAGCCTCCTTGACCAATTTTGTTTGTAAGGTTGAAATTATTAGTAGCAGTATATAGAATTTGAGATTTGTAATTTAATTTTGATTTGGATATAGCCGTTGAAAATTTACTTGATGCTTTGTAATCACCTGAAAGAAAAATGACAAGTTAACAAGTTAATGATTCTAAAAACAACATATAACATTGTATGAATTTTGACAATTTTTTTATGTGATCAATACATTGTTGTTTGTAGTTTATCATATTTTTAAATCCTTGATTTTCTAATAAATGCTAGTGAATGTAATGAACATCTGAAATTGATAGGATTATGACATACATCCATGCAAAATGCAATGGTTGACAACGTTATTTTAAAAGAGAGTAACTTTGTGTCAATGTTGAAGTGTGATGTTCACCCTTGTTCCTTAGTACAAATTAATAAATACAAATTAATAAAGAGTTAATTTTAATTTTATAAAAATAATTTTAAATTTTAATTTATATATATTTATAAATTGTCATTTTTTTAAAAATGAGAATTAATAAATTTTTTTAGTGTTCAAAGTAATAGAAACAAGAAATAAAATAAAAAATTCAATATAAATACAAATAAAGGGAACGCAATGTAAGATATAATTTAATATTAAAAATTTCAATCTAAATAAAATATAACCAAATAAAATTGAATATATATATTACATTCATAATCTAAATTAAAATTAAACAATATATGTAGAACCTTTCACTATCTTTATAAAATGAATATCCAAAATCATAATATTTCAACCAATGATGTTTGGTGAGGGTGATTTTGAATTGTGTATCTAAAATCAAAAGTTCAAATGGATATTTTTAATAAATTTTGAAATTTTGAAGTGTAATAGATTTTTTATTTAATAAATAAATGGTTGAAATGGATTTAAGTTAGGATTCTTCTCATAAAACATAAATTAAGCTTTGTTTGCAAATAAAGAGGCAAATTTACGGTATTATTTTTAATAAATTTTGATGTGTAATAGATTTTTTATTTAATAAATAGATGGTTGAAATGGATTTAAGTTAGGATTCCTCTCATAAAACATAAATTAAGCTTTGTTTGCAAACAAAGAGGCAGATTTATGGTATGGAAAGTAAGATGACTAATATATTAGAATCACAACTTTGGAATAGTGTAGCATTGTAGTTTTAATGAAGTGGAAGTAATGTTCATAGATGTAGTATTTTCACTTTGGACATTTTTCATATTGTTTGGAAAAAAAATTCAAGTCATTATGTCCTATGCTATTGGAAAATTTTCATATTCTTTGAAAGAAAACAAGAGTTATAGATTTTACAATATAAAAAAAGAGAGTGAATTTATATTATCTTAGAGATCATAATAAATAGGTAATATACACTAATGTTCAAGTGCATAGATCTATCTCAACTCTCGAGCTATCAAGCATTCAAAGGGATAAAAAATAAAATGGCATGCAAATTTATTGGTTAAAAAGTCTAAAATTAAAAATTTTAAGTCACAAAATATTTTAAAAAGATTTTGATTTCCCAAAACTTAAGAAACCATTGATAAGAAAAGAAATTCATAAAAATTTATCTAGATTTTTTTCCCTTTTATTAGAAGTTAGAACCTTGCACAAGTTAACCTTTTCCAAAACTTTCCACCCACACATTATACACACTTTGCTCCTCACATTTTTGCATGTGACAATCTCAAATAACATGATACACCCTTGAAGTTTAAGAAATTGATTGTAAATTCGGTTCCCCAATATATTTTGTTTTAACTTCTCATTCTTCCCATCCAAATAATATTATGCAAATGAATTAAAATTTGATATTGGACATTTTACTTTAACATTTTATTTTTATGCTTCAAAAGATTGGGAAGAAGTTTTCCTAAATATTCATAGTTTTGATGGGTTAACAAGGTAGAAAGATCTATCATGTTGCAAATATTTTGAAATTGAGATCTAATGTGGGTATTCCCCGAAATTTTAGGAGAAAGTGATTTTCATCCTCAACCTTCTTAGTATCACAAAGATGAGAAGTTTGTTCGCCCCACATTCTTATAGGAATTGTTCAACACCTTATTTACTATGGAACTCGTGAGAGTTTGTTCTTATTTTATCAATGTTGATTTTCTTCTTTAAGTTAGTTAAAACATAAAAATATTTTTGATCTTGTAGATTTGGGTTAATGACCTCTTTATAATACCTTAATTTTTCTCTTATCCTCTTTTTTTATTGCGCCATAATTTATTGTTAAATTTAAATGTGACAATTTTTTCCCATGAAAAAAAATCTAGCAATTTTATTTATAAAAAAATTTACAATGGTAGATGTTGAGAGAGCATTCAAAAACTGCCTTTACAGACTTGTAGCTTTAGTCAAAATATTGTCAGCTACAATTCCAAAATTTTCTTTCAAATAAACCCAGACTAGAATCTATGTTAGGGAAACATCATTTACAATTCTTGTCAAAAATTTCCAGTAAATTATAGTCATCTTTAAACACTAAGAGAGTTTAGCCAGTCTACTGAGAGAGTTGAGCTAGTCCTCCTGCAGGAGTTCATTATGTCTTTTCCTGAAGAGACATCAATCATAGAGCTCAATATTTAGCAAAGGAAACTTAGAACCAAGGAGAATGAACATATTCAAAGGAGTGCACATGGGTGTTGTTAGTGATCTTTCATATCCCATTTTCCAGTGCCAGTCCATCCTTAGATAACATGTCTATTTCATTGTTCCTAACCATGTAAGTGTGTGTGAAAGAGATGTGAGAGAACGCTAATTTCAATAGAATAATGTCATGAAAAAGAGGTTGCAGAGTGAAGTTATGAAAACTAAACTATTTTCATCCATTGAATCACAAGCAAAGATTATCCTTAGATTTGAATTTGAGAAATGCCTTGTTCTTGAGCTAGTGCTAAGACTAATTTTAGAGCCATGAGTTCACATAATTTATTTGTGGTCCTGCCCAATTCAACCTTAAAAAAGATGTTGTAAGTGGGGGATAGATGTAGAATTCCTCCTGCCCCACCTTTGGGGGCAAATCCTTGGGAGACTCCATTAAAGAAATCCCCAAGGCAAGTCTTTGTTTATGACTTTTTAAGGGGAGTGTTTTGAGACACATCCTTCCTTAAATTGGGGAAATGAAAAGAGGATTTTCAAACTTTGGATAGCACATTTCAAAGGAATGGTGTCCTTATCCTCAAAGAGCTTAGAATTTCAAGTCAAACATATTCCCCATGCTAAGGTAAGAGGGGGAGATTTATACCTCTTTGTGGCTTTGTTCATACACCAGTTCTGAAGGGATTCTTCGATGGAGTTCCCCTTCCAAGCATTATTCAAACCATTCAAACGATTTGTTTATTTCCAAACTTCAAGAGTATAGGCATGTGTCATAATAAGGTGAGATTGTATTTCCAATTTAGCTTTGTAGAGACAACATCAACTCGGTCCCTCATAACTTCTTTTTAGAAGGATATCCTATATTAAGGATTTTTTGTTTAATAACAACAACATAAATAGTTTTGATTTGGATGGGCATTTGAATTTTCATATAAGCCTTGCCCACTAGGGTTTGGGACTATCATTACCCCTAATAGCTACGGATTTGTATTCAAGTTTGGGCTCATAATTACTTGTAGGATTCAAATACCAAATGATCTGATCTTCTTGATCGTTCATATTTATGAAGTAACTCCTTAGGTTTTGATTATATCATTCCCATATGACTGCATTCTCCTCTTGCAGTCCAATCGCTTCCTAGGAAAGCCACTGTTGTGGCTTGTCCAAATTTCTAACTCCCCGAGCTACCTTTCTTAGGGTATGGTAGCCACAACTTTTCAGATCCATAACTAGATGGTGTGGGAGCCTGTATTTGTCACTGCTACCAATTGAGGGGTCCAAGACAATTTGGAATTTGTTTTCTCTGTCAATTTCCCAAACCAACCAATTTCCTATCAAGGGGAAGGCCATAACCACAACTTTCCATATTATTGATGCATTCTAAGAGTGTCAAAATGGTTTCTTGACACATTGTTCTATGGATTCAGGATAAATATACTTATCTTTGATTACCTATCCCCATAGTCTAGAGACTTGTATCAATATCCATACATTTTTGGCTGCAAGGTCCTTTGAGAAAAGGAATATGTTCTTAAGGCCCCATCAACCTTGTGATTTTGGTATTTCAATTTTTTTCCAGGAGGTTGAAACCATCCATTTTTTTCCTACCCCCCCGGACCAAATGAACCTAAAGTTTAATTGTCTTATTTTTTCCAGGACTCCTTTTGGAATCCATGTCAAGGACATCCAATAGACAAGGATGGTTTACAATATTGATTTGATAAGAACCCATCGAGCTCCTCTGGAGAACCATCAATTACACCATGTGTTGAGAGTTTTTTATGTACCTTGGATATTAGCCACTACCAATCACCTTTTTGGTACCAATTTTCTTTCAATTGAAATCCTAGGTATTTCAATCCCACATCTCTTACCAATGCTTGAAAAGGAAAGACTTGGGAACACAAATATTTTGCAGTCTTCGAGATTCCCCAGTAGGATATTGTTGACTTGTTAATATTAAGCTTCATATGCGTTGCTTCATGGAAGAGATTGATGATATCTCTAAGATTTTCTACCATCATGTTGGTTCCTTCACAGAAGATTAAAATGTCATCAATGAAGAGAAAATGGGTGACATAGCAAGAAGTACCAACATTTATACCTTTTTATATTTCCAGTTTTGGTGACCTCCTTAATAGATCTACTGAGACCTTTTGCAACAATGAGGAACAATAGGGGGGAGAGAGAACAACCCTATCTGATTCCTCTTTGAGGTCTAATAAATGGAGAGACAACACCATTGATTATATTTTCAAAAGAAATTGAGTTAATACTGTTAGAATATAATTGGATGTGCTCGTTTTACCATTGACAATACCCTTGTCACCAAACCATAGGCCAAAGCCACCCTCCGAGGACCTTAACCTTGACAGAGAATCACTTTGGAAGCAAACCCTAGGCTAGATAGCCAAACAAAGGGTAGTGCACCTTTCCCCAAGGATAGCGCATCAACAAGAGCTGATCAGATAGTCCAAACCCTAGACAAGAGATAGTCCAAGCGTAACTTCTAGTTGCAGCAGCTGCAACGACAACTCTCCTCCAAACCTGCACAAAAACTGGGAAACTGCAATGCGCACAAGTGTTGCTCTGCAATTATGAGACTGTCTGCCAGAATGAGAACTGGCCTCCTGTATTTATACTAATTCTGGCTAACTGCCTGGGCCGACTTCTCATTCTAGGTATCTGTCTGTTCAAATATATTATTATTTCTGGCCGACTTCTTCTCTTGGAGGCTAATAACCTAATATAAATTATCTTCTTGAGCCGACAAGTCTTCTAGGGTTATTAGCCAACTCATTAGGGTTTCTTCTTGCTTCTCGGA
>ML781941.1:0-41595 GCA_009831015.1 Picea engelmannii
CGGATTTTGACTTGAAAATAAAAAGAAATAAGACTAAGAATTAAAGGCATTGAATGGGCTAGGAAACAATGGCATCCATGATAAGGTGCATCTCTCCCTCTACAAAGGCACTCATGGGAAAGACCTACATTTCCCTGTTATCATTGTATCCTCTGCCCAAACAATTCCCCTACACTATTTCACACACTTACATGACCTATATTGCCTCTCACCTAGGAAACACCCCAAACTAGAGGAGGATTATACCAATAGGAAATCTTGAGACCCTCTCCAAACCTGACTTGTTAAACTGCATAATGGATTTGAGCATTTGTATTGGTAAAGGGGGGTTTGATGCACATGTTTGGGTAATTTGATTATTGTATGTGATTGACATTGCTATGATACATGTGACTTATGAGCCCATGGACGTTGTACTTGTTGTTGTTGTAGGACGATGCCCATTGGACAATTACATATCGGGAGATGATTAGCTCAGGTCTCCATGGGGATGAAATCCCACACATGGAAATTGTGACCCTAGCTAGGGGTAGAGATATGTCACATACTTTCACTAGGAAAAAGGAAGGACGTTTCCCCGGAGAGACTTTGGAAGACCTAGACCTAGGGGGATATTTCTCTTCCACTTGGACATTTTCCTTGGGAGTCCCATGACGCCACCATTGTGACCCTAGACGTCACCCCGCATCATGATTGGCATTATGGAGGCAATAATGTGCTAATTTGCACGTGTGGCATCATTTAGTGGCTTGGGAGACCTAATTATTTGTAGATGAGGCCCAACGTTTCACCCAGGGGGATCAATGTCACCCTATAAGGGCACGACGTCACCTCTAAAAATTATTTTATGGTTTAATTATTTGAATTTGTGTAAAATATGGATTTTTAATGTAATTTGGCCATGTCGGCCTTTCGATGACCTAAAATTAATTAAAGGACGTAATTATTGTATAAATAGAGAGACAAAACTCTTATTTTTTCATGATAGACTCATCACACAAGTGGTGGTATGAAATTCTGCCCTCTTTAGGGGTTATTGGCTGAAATTTAGTGGTGCACAGTTCTTGGAGGAAAATCTTGGTGTATTTTGAAAAAATTTCATGTGGAGGATCTTCGACTAGTATTTATGCTTGATTATTCTTGGTGAATTAAGTATAAAATATTCATTTCTTTATTTTGAATGAATTATTATGGTGAATTGACTTGTTTCATGTCAAATATTATGAAATTGCTTGCTTGAAACCCTAGGAGAAAGACATATGTTACTATGTTTTTCTCTATAGTCTTCCACTTGCTAAACATTCTTGAAAGGCACCTATCTAGAAGTATATACTAGAGCCCTACCATTGTAGCACTCTAGTAACCCTACCTTATTACTTATTGCATATTTTATTATCAATTTTCCTATTTAAAGTCTCTTATCAAGCATTTTGAAGTATAATTATTGCAGTTGTTGCTAATTTCTCATTGTTGTTATAAATTGTTATACTGCTACAATTTTCTATCATCTAGAACATTTCTTAAGAGTTCATTTTCTTATGAAGCACTAATATCATCTAGGTACTTGGAAAGTACCCTTTTTTTCTTTGTTGTCTTGTTCTGGGGAGGTACACAATACTATTTATTTTCTTCATCTTCAATAATACTTAAAAAAGATTTTAACTTGAGTGATCTGTGAGAGGGGAAGGATTTCCTTGTGTCATTTTCCTTATCATTCTCAAACCCTCAGGTCACAGGGGATGTCTCCCCTGGGGTACTGCAACATACTCCTAAATATAAAGGGATTTACTATTAAGGTGACAATGATAGGTCATTCCCAGTTATGCTAATTCTATGTCCACTTGCCTTGGGATTTGGGTAAGTACAAATTGTACGATAAAATTTTGGCACCATTGTTAGGGAAAACTGAGTCAATATTCCTCGAGACGACACTTTTCGGTGAGTCTTTTCTCAAAATCCTTTATCGTACAAAGCTTACCCGATGAATCCACTGAGGGTGATCCCCTCATCCCTTTGATAGTTTCAGGAAAATTTTCTGGTGACTCCACAAATCTGAGGGAGGTATACCAATCCTCCCAATTCCTTTAGAAGAAAACCTCCCCGAAACTCTCCTATAGTGAAATCATTGTTTCGAGGAAATATTCCTTTGAATGCAGTGTCTAATGCAGGGACTCAGAGTGTTAATCCAAACCAATATAATAATTAGAAACAATGGTCATCCAAGGTTTTCAAATCATTATACATGACAAACATACTAGGATACCCTAGGAACGTTCCCCCTAGGTATGAGAAATGGTTACCAAAATTCACTAGTAATGATATAGTTAGTGTTGAGGATCATATGAGAAGCTTTTGTGCCTTCTTTTAGCTTCATCAAATCAGTGATTACACTGAATATTTATCTATGAAATTGTTCTCTGCTACCCTTCATGATGGCACTAGACAATGGTACAATAGTCTCCCTGATGCTAGTATTACAACCATGGATAAGTTGGAGGAAGTGTTCCTCAAACGATGGAGTGTCAAGGAAGACCCAAAAATGTTTCTAATAAGGACGGACAACATTAGAAAACAATAGAATGAAATTTTTATGGAATTTCATGATAAATTTGAAAGCTTAGTGCAAAATATCTCGGTGAGCCATCACCCTTCAGACAATTTTGTTATCTTTCTTTAAACTAAAGTCTTTACAGGATAGATGGATTTTCTCCTGAGAGATAAATCCCCTAAAACAATCCAATAGGCCCAAGAGGTGGCTAAAACAATTGAATACAATCTATCATCATCCAAAGTTGAACCTTTCTTTGTCTCAAGAGTCAAAATAGATGCTAAACCTAAAATAGTCCATAATGTTTAGCCTACCTCGGATATTGGCGCTATATTGGAAAAGATACAATTTAATGTAGATGGCATGGTAAAAACCCAAGAATTAATGATGAATAGAATTATCAACTTGGAAATAGATCAACCACAAGCTCCTAGGGATCCTTACAGAGGGAAATTCTAAAAAGGAACTCAAGTTTTCAGACGAAAAAAATGATCAATAAGTCCCTAATACTTTAGCCCCTACAAACATGGTATATTAAAACCCTTGGTTCTTGTAGTGTAGAGAATCACATTGGGAACATGAGTGTCCCTTAAAAAATGGTGAACACGAACAAGTGAATAGTATTAATCATACCATTGAGGGTCCTCAATGTTTCCTTAATGTCAAACTTGAATAACATCAAGAAGGCATAAAGGAAGCAACCAGGAAGGCTAGGATGGAGGTGATAAATAATCTTGATCAAGATTTGAGAGAAAAATTAAAGAAACAAGAATTCCAAGTGTATACTAGAAAAAAACGAATGAACCAACCTCTCCCTACTGTACCTATGAATTCACAACCAAGACCTCCACCTATGAAAAAAATTCTTCCTAAAAATCCTCCCAAAACCAAAAAGGTTTATTTGAATTTTCACTTTGAAGGTGCATTGGCAAAAATGCACGTAACCATTCCACTAAGAGAAGTCATTAAGGTTTCATCTGTAAAATAAAGGTTTGAATTTTTTTTCAAAGTATCTGATGATCTAATGGACCCTTCTATTATTTTACAACAAGACCATTTTAGGGTTCAGTATGATGGACACCCACCTTTCTTCATGACATTATTATTTAATAACAAATGTATTAACAATTGTATGTTTGACTCAGGAGCAAGTGTTAAGATGATGTTTTTGAAGTTCATGGAGAAACTAGGCCTAAAGGCCACACAACCTTATAGGAATGTGTGTGGTTTTAAATCCAGAGTCATACCCACTCATGGGGTAGTTGAAAATGTTGAAGTATGCATTGGTAAATATCTCAAGAGAGTGAACCACATGGGCATTGTGGTCATGGATGTCCTTGATGTATGGGGGATTCTTTTGTCTAGGAAGTTTTCTGAAATGTTGGGAGGTACATTAGAAATGGGTCTAACTTACATCAATGTGCTTATGAAGGATGAGACAATAGAGCACCTCCCCAATGTGCCAATTGCCAAGGTCCATGTGTAAGAAATTGACAATGATGTTGAAAGTAGTGAAACACATGAGTCAATCAAGGAAAACCTTCCTGTATTTTCTCCAAAGGATTTTCCTGTTTCTTTAGAGGATTATTTTGATAAAATACAATGGCCAAAGAAGGAAGAATATCAATAACTCCTAGAAAAATACAAGGAAAAATAAGTTGGAACTGTCAATCTATTAAATAAAGGGGGTGATGATATATTGATTATACCAATCCAACAAGAAGTCTTCACAGGTGAATCCCACCCTCCTCCCTCAAAAAAATATACTAGAGTTATACAAGAAATAACCAAGTTCAAAGAAAAGGAGTATGAAGAGGGAGATACGGTCTGGATGTGGGATACAAAAAGGGGAGAGCCTACTAATATTAATGGGAAGGTGCAGTTTTGGCTTGGACCTTTTAGAGTCGGAATGAAGTCAGTCAATGATGCCTACTATTTATCCACGTTGGAAGGAAGAAGACGTCCATTATTGGTTAGTGGACACCTCCTTAAAACCCATCATAGGGAAAAGACTTGACTTCACAAGTAAGTACAAGTAAGTTAGGTAGGCATTTGCATTCATTGTATATACCATTTGCATATCATGCTAGAGTAGTATAGTTGTAGTTTCATTTTCATTTTGTATATATATGCATGTTTACTTTTATTCCACTATATCATATATGAACGAGGGGTGAAATCACCACCCCGAAGATTAATAATGAATGCTTTTGAGATATAGCAGATACAGGTCATGCTAGAGATGATGAATTTCACATGCGCGCTATGGTGAGTACATGTCCCCGCGTTGGAGTTAGATGTTATCCCATACCCTAGGGATAACTAAGGAGATCATGTCTCGAGGCCCACGGGTCATAGACATGGAGTGTTGAGAGCCAAATGACTTGAGCTTGGCGCTGGAGGGTCTATATTTTCTTCAGTGCATCCCATCTATCAATAGCAACAACATCCATCCCATCAGCCTAGTCTTGAAGTGGCAGTGAGTCTTTCTCGATGAGGTAATGAGTCCGGGTATCATGGTATGTGTCACTCTGATATTCAAAGAATTTGAACATGTTGCACTAAACTCTCCTTTATTTCATAACGTTTTCTTGGAAATTATGCTCTTTAACTTGTTCATACCTGGGGGAGTGATAAAATTCCCTAGTAAGTTAGTTCTCCTTTAGGATGAGTTGCCACTGGGTGGGTCTATGAAAATTCATCTCCCATTCCTTCCATACTTACCACTTTTCATCATTATTCCTCTCATGTTCCCCTACCTTGGTTTGCACATCANGATAAAATTCCCTAGTAAGTTAGTTCTCCTTTAGGATGAGTTGCCACTGGGTGGGTCTATGAAAATTCATCTCCCATTCCTTCCATACTTACCACTTTTCATCATTATTCCTCTCATGTTCCCCTACCTTGGTTTGCACATCAGTTTTTCCACACTAGGAAGGGTTGTACCTTGCCTTGTGGGAAGAAGGGGATAAAGGCCCAGAGGGTTAAAGTAGTTGGCAAGAGTTAAAATACAGAATTAAACCTTTGAGGTTCTTTTCCAAGGGACTCTTGAGAAAGAAATAAAAGGCTTCTCGGTAACAAAAGGAGACCCATAAGATAAAATAAAATTCAAGGCCTAGTTGGTGGAATGTAGGTCTCGTCCTGAACCAACCTATTAGGTCCATGGGCATGTAGCGGTATGAAACTACCATCTATTTGGTCACCAAACTAGGGTAGTGGCTCTTGGTGGCATAGCTAAGAGAAATGAGGTCTCATCATGAGCCAACCTTCTCATTTCCATGAAGTGCTTGTGGGTAACGCTATCACCTCTGGTCACCACACTAGGATAGTGTCCCCCAAATTTTCCCTTGAAAAGAAAATGAAATAAGACTAAGAATAAAAGGCATTGAATGGGATAGGAAACAATGACATCCATGATAAGGTGCAACTCTCCCTCTACAAAGGCACCCATTGGAAAGACCTACATTTCCCTATTATCAGTGCATCATCTTCCAAAACACTTCCCTTACACCATTTCACACACTTAAATGACCTAGATTGTCTCTCAGCTGGGAAGCACCCCAAACTTGAGGAGGATTAGCCCAATAGGACATCCTATGACGCTCTCCAAACTTGACGTTTTGAACTCCATAATGTCTTTGAGCATTTTTATGGGTAAAGGGGGATTTGATGCACATGTTTGGGTAATTTAATTATTGGATCTGATTTCCATTGCTATGATCCCTATGAATTATGAGCCGATGGAGGGTGTACTTGTTGTTGTTGCAGGACCATGCCCGGTGGAAAAGTACATCTAGGGAGATGATTAGATCAGACCTCCATGGGGATGAAATCTTACACATGGATGTTGTGACCCAAACCAGGGGCAAATAGATGTCAGAGACTTGCACCAGGAAAAAGGAAGGATGTTTTACCAGAGACACTTTGGCAGACCTAGACCTAGGGGGATCTTTCTCTTCCAATTGGAAGTTAGCCTTGGGAGGCCCATGATGTCACCATTGTGACCCTAAATGTCACCCAACATCGGGATTGGCATTATGGAGGCATTTGTGTGATAATTGGCATGTGTGGAGCATCATTCAACGACTTAAGAGGCCTAACGTTTTGCAAATGAGGTCCAACGTCTCACCCAATAGGCTCAACGTCACTCTATAAGGGCATGATGTCACCTCTAAAAATGATTTTAGTGTTTAATTATTTGAATTTGTGTAAAACCTAGATTTTTCATGTAATTTGGCCATGTCGGCCTTTTGATGATGTAAAATTAATTAAACGTCATAATTATTGTATAAATAGAGATATTAAACTCTCAGTTTTCATGATAGACTCATCAAATAAGTGGTGGTCTGAAATTCGACCCTCTTTAAGGGTTATTGGATGAAATTTAGTGGTGCAGACTTCTTGGAGGAGGAAAATCTTGGTGTATTTAGGAAAATTTTCATGTGGAGCATCTTGAACTAGGGTTTATGCTTGATTATTCTTGGTGAATTAAGTATAAAATATGCATTTATTTATTGTGAATAAATGATTATGGTGAATTTACTTGTTTCATGTCAAAGATTATGGAATTGCTTGCTTGAAACCCTAGGAGAAAGACATATGTTACTATGCTTTTCTCTATAGTCTTCCACTTGCTAAAATTTCCTGAAAGGCACCTATTTAGAAGTATATACTAGATCCCTAGCATTATATCATTCTAGTAACCCTACCTTATTGCCTATTGCATATTTTATTTCAATTTTCCTAAGGAAAAGAAGAATCGTTCGGGCCTAATTATTATTACTTTCTAGCAATTATCTCTCGGAGTTGGATTTTTGAAGCCTTGGGATACCAACAACTCTCTTGTACTCTCCATACCCTTTGGCTAAATAATATCATTGCTACTTTCCTATGAGAGTTGTTGCTTCCATAATTGACTCCATTACCCTAGAAAGGCACTAGTATACCCATTACAAGTGTTGATTGATCAAACAATTTTCAAAACCTTTTCTCTTTAACACCTACTAACTCCTACTAACCTAAGATTAGCCTAAATCATTAACCTAATTTCTATTGTTGAAAAATATTGCTACAATCATCTAACAACAACAAATTAACCCTAAAAGTGGCATGTTATGCTAGCTAGACATTGCTAAAACTGCTTGTGATTATATATTATCAATTTGCCCATTTAAATCTATTATTTCAAGTCTTTTATCAAGCATTTTGAAGCATAAGGGTAAAATCATGAAGATGGCTAATGTTTTTTCTTGTTTCATGATAAATTGTTTTTTATTTTAAAAAGTTATTCAACTTCCGGTAAACAAAAGTATTCTTTTGTATTTAGAATTTTACTTTACTATAAAAACAAAACTTGTGAGGAATTTTGTTAGCTTTCTACTGACTATTTTTCAATTTTTTTTAATGAGATTTGATATGTTAATTTGACAATTGTTTGACAGCATGTTCCTTAAAAATGAAGGAAAATATAATGAGTTATTGTTTCCCCCAACAATGTATCCATTATTAAACTTTTGTTTTTAACAAATGAAATATACTACAACAATCTACATAGACTATATTTTGTGATGACTATATTTTTGAATCTAATGGATAAATATTCTAATTTCTAGAATTTTTTGAAGTTGACCAATCCAAAAAAGTTATAGATTTTAAACACATATTTTCCCCCACCATGTATCTATCTTAATTTTCACTTATAAGTAAAATCTAAAAATACCCTTTTGAAGAGGACAATTTAAGGATTATGAATATAAATTTTACATAATTTTCCATTGTGTATTTTTAGAGATATGGATTTTTCATTTCACTGAATCATAGTCTCGCCTAAAAATATTATGCTGTGATTTTTTTATAAAATTAAATAAAAACAATGAAAATGAAAACAAATTATATCCAATGAAAATAGATTCAGTTTTAAAAATGTTGGTATCAATTCCAAAACTAAATTCTGAGTATTTGTAGGACCCCTCTACCTCAAAATATCAAGTAAGCTCGAGATAAATTGCATTTTCTTGCAAACAATCCCATTTTCAGGTTTTCGACCGAAACCTGGACTTTAACGGAATCCGTTAAAAATAAACCTTTCGACCGAAAAGTATTTCGGCTGAAATATGCTTACCGTAGGAAAAAAAAATCCTCCTAAAAATATTGTATATGAATTTCGAGGGAGCTGTCAAGGTATCGTTTAATTTGACGTATAAATTTTCGGTCGAAAAACGTTTCGGCCGAAAAAAATTCTAGCAATAATTATTGTTGTTGTTGTTAATTTCTCATTGTTGTTATAAATTGTTATACCGCTACAATTTTATATCATCTAGTGCATTTCTTAAGAGTTTATTGTCTTATGAAGCACTAATATCATTTGGGTACTTGGAAAGTGCCCCTTTTTTGCTTTGTTGTCTTGTTATGGCAAGGTACACAATACTATTTATTTCCTTCATCTTCAATAAGACTTAAAGAACCTTTTAACTTGAGAGATCTGTGAGAGGGGAAGGATTTCCTTGTATCATTTGCCTTAGCCTTCTCAAACCCTCAGGTCACAAGGGACCTCTCCCCTTGGGTACTGCAAAATACTCCTAAATAGAAAGGGATTTCCTATTAAGGTGAAAATGATAGGTCATTCCCAGTTACGCCAATTTTGTATCCACTTGCCTTGGCCTTTGGGAAAGTACAATTTGTGTGATAACAGGGCCCATAGGTAGTTAATATTCTTTATGGATAGATATATATTGAGTAGAAGTTTATGTATTTCTTTTTCTAGAATTGTTATTGTATTTGGAGAATTGATCTTGGAGGTTGACCCCTTAATAGAAAAGTGAAAATAGTTCTCTATTTTTATCTCTCTTTTCTCTTATGTTCTTAGGTTTTGCACTACATTTTCTATTATTTCTTTAAAGATTTTAGGTTAACTACACTACAAACATGACACCTTTTGAGACTATATTTGAAGTTATCATCCTTGATGAGGTAACAAGGAGCTCAAATATTCATTGAATTTATTAGCTAACAATGGGAGTTGCATAAAAATTTCACTGCTACTATCATAAAGGAACACTACAACAAACCAAAGTGATTGATCATTTTCTTTCGAGGTTTGGTATATTCACACCCAATTCATATTCCCAAAGAAAATAGGGCATATAATAATCTGCTTGCACTCTCTTTATGAAATCAACTTCACTTATGATAACCATAATCCTAAAATATAATCAATCACTATTATTCAAAATGGTAGAGGTTATTAACGATTAATGTTAACATTTACCACAAATTATATTACCATGCTATGTGTTTCTCTTTTAATCACTTTAGTATGTATGTTCAAAAGAAGTTCTACACCATCCAAACTCTCCAATGAAAATCCACAAGATAGAAAAAACACATAACATGAGAAGCAAAAGATAAAAGATTAAATCAAATGCATGGACTTCTACAAGAATATATATGTGCATGTCCAATTAAAAACATAGAGACTAGATTAACTTTTTCTTACACATGTTTCTTGGAGTTTGAGTTATATTGTTTGTACAAATTCAATCTTCACTCTTCCACTTGAAGAACTCATCAACGTCTCCCTAAACCTCTATCACAAGAGGTAGGTGGCTCATTTGTAGGCTATAGCTTATAGAAAGAAACAAAGTAAACCTAAAAGTATATGCAAATTGAGTTAAACTCGTTTTTTTAAGTAAATAAATGGAAAATACATACATGTAATAATAGTAACAATAATAGTAGCATAGACATAAGCTCCTTGATAATGAGATTTTATTATATAAAAATGATAACGTCCATTCTTTTGAATGATATAGGAGAAAAATGCATAAAAATAATAAAATAATGACAAGTAATACATATTATAAAAAGTTTATTTTGAATGATATAGGAGAAAAATGCACAAAAATAATAAAATAATAAGAAGTAAAACATATTATGAAAAGTTTCTTTCAATTTAAGTGAAAAAATCTAAAAGAACTTTTATTTCAAATTTGATTAAGATTTTTATTTTATTTTAAATGTAAAATAATTTTATACCCTTCATCATGGGTTAGAGGCATATTAACTAACAATGATCATCATGGGTTAGAGGGATATTAACAAACAATGAGTAATTCAATATGTATTACCGATCACCATGATATTCTTCATATGACAAACCCCCTTGAGATGCCATTTGTTTTATTTATTTATTTACTTATCACGAGACAATTGAAAGGTAAAAATGATGTCAGTTCTTCAAATTGAGAAACGCCCCTCCTCTCAAATTTGATCATTATCATTTAATAAATGCAAACACTGCAGTAATAGAATGGAACAAAAATATGACACCGACCACTGTGTTCCTTCGAAATGGCCAAAATTATCCGTGTCATAAATGGCCAAAAATTTGTACCAACTGGTTCGAAACGTTTAATAAATGCAAACTTAGTATGGCAGAAAAATATGACACCGACCAATGTGTTATTTCGAAATGGCCAAAACTATCCCTCTGTCATAAATGGCCAAAAATTTGGACAAACTGGTTCGAAAGGTTCTGACAAAAAAATCGCGTGAAGACATCTACAGGCACATGGGGTTGCTGACTCTCCATCATAAATGCCAAATTTTTTGAACTAACTGGTTAGAAAGGTTCTAACGAAAAAATCGCGTGCACACATTAACATGCAGGTTTCTTATGCACAGAYAATTTGATTTAGATCTATTCAGGGATCTGGGTATTTTGAAAACTAAATATGATTATAAGAACTACTTACCTATCATCGAAGTTAAAAAAAATTAAAATAAAAGTTTAAACCTCAAATAGAAGTTTGTTTTGGTACACAGAGTGTTCGGAAATGGCCGTGTCATCAAATTAATACAGGTAAATGCAAAATTATTGTGATTATAGGACAAATTTAATAGGACACAAATTTGTATGCAGAGTGGTTTTATATTTTATTTCTAATAGCAAACAGTAGGAGAGTTATGTATATCCATAAAACATTCATATTACTGTGTAAAATAATATCTCGATTTTTAACTCTGATTTAAGGTTAGGTTTCCTGACAATACAAACACAATGACCTAAGTGCTTGCAACTCTCTACTAGTTTTTCTAATGAATGATCTGTTTTGGCGTTATAGGATCTTCCCACGGAGCAGCGAGGAGAGGCAGTAAGAAGCATGGTGTACGAAGCAAGAGAGAGATTTCGAGATCCTGTACATGGTTGTGTAGGAGTAATCAATGGTCTCCATAAAAAAGTAGCAGAGCTACAATCGCAGTTAGATTCAAAAAAGGCAGAGCAGCAATCCCAATTGGCTTCCACAAAAGCAGAGCTCGCTGACATTAGTCAGAAACATGCTAATCTCTTAACCGTCATTACAAGATATCATGAAGGTTCGGGTAGTTAATCCTGAAGTATGTAAAATTACATGTCTTATATTGAATGCAAAAATATGATTAGCGTTCGTAGAGGATTTTTTTTAATTTAATACGAAGGAGATGGATAAACAAAATTTGGGAGATGAACCTCCTGCTAAAATTTTAGGTTAACTCTATTAGTCAGTGAATTTTTATAACTAGTTGTAAATTGAAAGTACAAACACTTTAACAAATTTTACTAGTTTACACACAGTATAAACATTATACTGATAGGCAATAGCAATCCTTATTTATCTTCCGTACAGCTTGTATTAGAAACATTAATACAATCATCAATTTGTAACGCTCGTTTCCAATTTAAATACAAACATCAATTATAATTATTTGTCCAGGACTCATGAACTCTCTATAATTACTTTTCCTGTGTTGGAACTTCTTTTTCCTTTATTGGAACTTCTAAATTACGCGTGTAAGTCGACGGTCATGAATTCGTTGAAAAGGTTGCAGTGGTTCCATATTTGGAGGACGACGATGGTGCATACAGTTTTGGAATTGGAATTTAAATGTTGTAGTGCATTTGTTCTACATTTTTATTTAGTTAATGTGTTTTTTTTTTAATTTTGTCTAAATCGGGTGAGAATTTGTTGGATTTGGAGTGGTTAATTACCCTCAAAGACGTACATTTATTGATAATGGACAGATTTTATAGGGGTTTAGTTCTTAATAAGTTTTCTATGGACAGGATTAAATATGGCTGAAATATTTTTAGTAGTCACACAAAATAAATATCTGTGATTTCAATCTTTAACTTCCTAGCTACTAGCACAGCCGTGAGTACTCACGGCTGGTGAACGCCGAAAGGCTTACGGCTGGCTTGTTCATCGAAAGAATGACGGCTGGCTTAACCGAACGGAATGCCAAAAGTTGCAACCCTAGATAGATACAATACGCATCTATCGAGCTTCTTAATCGGGCCAATGAAACGGTAGCAGTTAATATCCACGGGGCCATACGCATCTATCGAGCTTCTTAATCGAGCTTTTTAATTTTATTTAGTAAATGTGAAAATGTAATCACATAAACGTACCCCTTTATAAATGAGCGGAAGTTAATTTATCAAAATCTCATCCATTGATTAGAGAGGACGACGAAGAATATGCCAGCATCTTCAATTGCCAACCCTAAGATTGAAATTTATGATTAAAAGGTGATTAATTGTGCCCATTGTCAATAGGTGTATGCCTTTCGGTGTAATTATAAAGACATCCTTTAAGTGTTTACTTTTTTACATTTACCTAGTCATTTAAAAATTACTTTGATAGCTAACTGATTGCCACTTAAGTGATTAACAGAAATTAAAATATTAATCAAAGCCCAACCATTTATTTGTTAATCAACTATAAAATTTAATATATTCTTTCTAACTGATTGCCACTTAGGTGATTAACCAACAGCTATTTAGCTGTTGTGCTAGTTATGTCTAATTTGAGTGATCCAGGGTTTTTCAGTAGGCTGAATTTATTTCTCGATTCAGAAATGCAGTTTAAACAATAGAAAATTGTGATTTCTTGTAGATTTGTGTGTTCTGATTCCACTTTGGCTAAACTTTATACCTTTTGGGTTTTTTGGCAACTTGAATCTGCAGATCCAACCGTTCCTCACTGAATTTCGGGCAAACTCAAATGGAAAAAGTTACCGAAAAACTTCCCAAAAGTAAAACCTTTAGACTATTACAACTAAAAGGACAAAAACATAAAACAATTAAACAACACTATTTCAAATTTACCAAATTTTATGTAAATTTCACTATGTGTTTTTTAATATTTTGAATCATGCAATTAAATTGAATAATACTATATAGTAAGAGTTTTGGAAGCATTGGATATGTATGTACAATCACAAACTACAATTGTGCATTGAGCATTGTTAACTAATAAAGTGTCATGGGATTTAGAAATTAAAGAGATCACCAAATTTGATGATAGTTTTTTATATATTTTTTTTAATAAAAATACATTCATAAAAATATATAAAAAATAAGTATATTATCAAAATGAGATGTTTTCGATAAATTTTATGATAAAAAAAATTGCATTGTCATATTCAAGTAAGATGTTCACATTAAGAAAATGAGTACAATCCTCTACCTTATTTTAGGGTGGTTGTAGAGCATTTGTAAGTTATCATGGTGGGATTTTGTGATAACTCGTCTTTAATGAGACATTAGTGTTCATTGCATATATACATATTTTTAAAGATATGAGACACTAGTGTTCAATGTATATATACATATTCATGTAGCTGAGAGGGAAAGAAGGTAGATACATTTCATTTAATTTTTGTGACTGCCATTGAACCCACTGTATAAGTCATTGTTGTTTTTACAAAAATTGGAAGCAAATTGAGCAGAGGTTTTCCTAAGAAAAACAAAGGACTCTAAGTTAAGCATTGAAAGTTGAGGTAGATTGTCATAGTACAACTATTTGTTTGTTTGGACCATGTTCTTGTTAGTGTTCAACCTTGAGGTAGGAGGCATATGAGGCAATATAAACTTGAAGCTAATGGAAGATGGGAATGATTCATGAATGACAAAAGGATTAACCATTAAAAGAGGAAAAATGAGGGCCATTCATAGATAATCATGGAAAACAAAAAAAATTGATTTTAAATATAGAGTAGGAAAGTACCTCCAGTGCTAGTTGTTTTGAAACACTGGAGGAATTAGAGGACTGGAGCTTGGAAGCCATCTTTGCAAACTTGCAAGAACTCTTTCTCTTTAATCCTAGGATTCGGTGTTAGGGTTTTTGTTTTACTTGCTTAGCATCTGGCGACAACTCCAAAGAGGAATAGACCCAATCTCCAACACTAAGCACTGATAGATTTTGAGGAGTATCCTAAGCAATTAAACATCGATTTGATGTGTTTGGTATTTTGATGTGCGTCATTATTGATATGTGGATTTCCTATCTACATATCAAATATAGGTTCGTCCACATAAATTGTGTGTGAATTGCATAAAGTGTGAAAGGAAGGCGACAATCAAAGAATAAATTGTGGAAGGAAGTAGTCATTCAAATATTGATTCGTCCACATAAATTGTGGAAGGAAGTAGTCATTGAAATGTTGATTCGTCCACATAAATTGTGGAAGGAAGCGATCACTCAAAGGATAAATTGTGGAAGGAAGTAGTCATTTAAATGTTGATTCGTCCACATAAATTATGGAAGGAAGCGATCACTCAAAAGATAAATTATGGAAGCAATTGTGTTAGAGTTTTTTTTTTTCTGTTTTGCACCATCAAATGGAAAAGGTTTTGAATGAAAATTTTGAGGTGGAGAAATGCATGGTTGCACACAAATTGAAGCGATGGTTCATGGATATGTTGAACAATGGTGAATGGCAACTAGAAATGAATCACAAAGATTGACATGAAGCACTAGTGGAAGCACATGTACATTGAGGGAAAAAAGAATAAGTACTTAGTTATGAAGTTCTTGATTCATGGAGTAGAGAGGGATGCATGTACGAGTGCTTGATTCATAGAGTAGAGAGGGATACACGTAAATAAGTAGGTATATGTTTCTTGCATAATTTGTATATAGATGTAATTGTTTTTATGGCATTGTATTATATTACATGTAAATGGGCATATGAATGTAAGACCTGGTTAGACATGCGTACGTCTTGTAAATTATCGGCAAAGTCTAAATGTAGACTTAGGTGATAGGAATTGAGAGATATTGACTTCCCATATACCCTGGTTATAAACTTTGAGAGGGCTATGACCCATATAACCTGATTATAAAATTTGAGGGGGTTAGGACCTGGATAATTAATCTAATTAAACTTTAAAAGCGGGGAATGTTGGGTTAAACTTGACTCATTGAAAGAGTTAATGGGTTAAATAATTTTTAGGTCAATAGTGGTGGTTTATGGTCCTATAGTTTTAGTAACCCGTGGTATTGTTCTTATGGATTTCAAGTAATTAGGACTTTAAAAGTCTTAGGATACTACTTTGAAATTAGCCTAAAGATGAGGGGTGAAGGCTCACTTGGTTGGTTTGGCTAGATTCAATCAAGGAAAAAAATATTGGAAACCTTTACAAGTTGGAAGGGAGAAAGAAAATAAATGTAGCATTGGTGGGATCTGATGAAGAAAATGAATCTACTTATTTATGGCATCAACAATTGGACCATATGATTGAGAAAGAGATAAAGGTATTGATAATCTGTAAGTTACTTCCAAATTTAAAATCTTTGAATTTGAATTTATGTAAGCATTGTATTGTTTTGGGAAGAAGTGTAGACATAAGTTTAAAACAGGTAGTCATACAAGTAAAGGTATTCCAGATTATATCTATTCAAATGGTTGATGGATATCCTATATAGTTTCTTTTGGAGTATTGTCATACTTTATGACATTTTATAGATGATAACTCTAGAAAGGTGTGGGTCTATACTCTCAAAAGAAAAGTTCACGTGTTTAATGCATTTAAGAAATTTATAGATTTTGTTGGAACCTTCTATTCTGATCTTCTGATTTCCCACTTCTAACCCTTTGATGGAGTTTTCTCTTTCTTTTTAAAATCTACTCTTCCAACTCCTTGAGGTAGTTAGGGTTTTCTCTTCTAAAATTTTCCATAAACTTTTCTTCTTGGAATAATCACTCTAATTAATGCCTAATTTAAGTTTCATTTATGAATTTATATCATTTACATGTGTTTCCTGAAGTGGCCCCCTTTTCTTCTTTATTAAAAATAAATAAATAAACTTTTATTTTGAAAATTTTAACTAGATGCATTTTTAAAGAGAGGTTTGTATTTTAATTTTATGGCCATCATATTGACATTTCATCCATGGAAACCATTTCATATTTAAAACTCATCATCTCATATTTCTAATGAGTCCTCCTAAGCACAATTTGGAGTTCTGTATCTCAAGATATAAGCTCGTGAAGTTGAGGTACCAAGAAGATTTATCAACAAATCATAAACTATATCTGACTTTTATTTCACTTTATTATAACATCAAGGCTAATTTCAGATATTTAAATCTATTCCATCATCTTCCTCATCTAATTACCTTTCCAACGAGGTATAGTTTTCTACAAACAGAGGTCGGGAGAACAATATATCAGCTCGGGAAGTTGAAGACTCATCCACCGTTGATCAATTTCATGGGTTAATCCTAGCCCTTGATTTAAATTATCCTCCTCCAATTAAAATTCAATTTTTTTAAAGGAAATTCAATCCCACATGAATTGTAGAGATTGAATCTTAAGTGTTTATAAAGTAATTCTTATCCATGGACTTATGTGAAAGAAGAAGAAACTATGGAGATCAAGAGAGATCAACTCTTTCTCCAACTGCATAACTTGATTTTCCTCAAATTTTTCAAACAAATAATTCATCTTCTTCCAAACTTCATGAGGACAGTCGATCTTTCTTGTATGAAAGTAAATATCCTAGGAAATATAAGTTTTGATTATTCCAAGAACCTCATCTTTCATTCCATCAATTCCAAACTCCACATGGTCATCCTTTGGATTTGGAATTGTGGCATGTTATCCCCATTTTGTGGATAACTAAAGAGATTATGTATTGAGGCCATCATGTTCCAAATATGGAGTACCAAGAGACTACATGACTAACAATATCCTTTTTCAAATATGAACACCCTTCCCACCACCACAAAGGTCGTATATTTTCATATGGCATCCACCACACCAATTGTCTTCCAGAAGGAATTGGGCCTCGCTCCATGAGGTACAAGACAATATTATGGTGAGCATCATTTCAATATTTGAGGCATTTAAGAATGTTGTATCTTAGACTACTTTACATTTCATGATATATTCTTGGACATTATGCCTTTTTCCTTGCTTCACCTTGGTGGTTGACATTGTGCCCTAGTAAGTGGTCTTCCTTGGGGATGGTTTGCTACTAGGAACTCCCTAGAAGAGCCATCGTACCATTCCCGACCATACTTACCACATTCCATCACTATTTCCCCCCATTTCCTTTTATCTTGGGATTTCAGGGTGTATTGACCCAAGAAGGGGTTGTCCCTCATTCTATGGAAAGAAGGGGTTGAAGTCCCATAGGGATTCGTGTTGAGTAAAAGATAAAATACTTATATGAACCTTCTATATGTTTTTCCCAGGAATCACCCAAGAAGGAAATGAAACACTTATGTTTGATAAAAGGGGGACCCACAAGAAATATAATTAAGAATTATTAAAAGGTTAATTGAAGGATAGGAAGTCTCATCACGAGCCAACATATCATGTCCATGGATATCTAGTGGTATGACATTACCATCATCTAGTCACCAAGCCAGGATAATGGCTCTCACTTGAATGGTTGAGAGAAAGGGGTTCGCATTGACATTGTCATTATATGGACACCACGCTAGTTCAGTGGCCTTCAACTTGCCCTTAAATAAAGAGTGGAAAAATAATGGGCTTGGAAAATTGGCATTGAAAACCAAGTTACCATACACCCTCTACAAAGGCACCCATGAATGAGACACTACGACCTCTTCTATGTCATGAGCCCTATGTTCATTGAGTCTTGACCATAACCACTTCACCCACTTTACATCTCTTATAGATGGCTCACTTGGAAACTCTCCTTCACCTAGGGAAATATCTACCTGTTATCCCCGATTTCTAGGGATAACTAGGAGATCATGTCTCGAGGCCCACGGGTCCTAGACATGGAGTACCGAGAGCAGGATTGACCTGACTATGGCCCTAGAGGGCCCATCGTTCTTCTTCTTCATCAGACTTGTCCTGTCAGCAGCAGCAACATCCATCACCTTTGGCTTGGACTTGTATCGGAGAAGACGCTTGCTCCATGAGGTAGTTGGTCCAGGTATCATGGTATGTGTCATATTTGATCATTATAACCTTCAGATATATGCATCAAGTTCCTTTTATTTCTGACGACTGCTTGGATCTTACACTAACCCACTTGACCATGGTTGGGGGGATTGACAGGGTACCCTAGCAAGCTTGTACCCATAGGTTTTGGTTGGCCACCAGGGGGGATTTTGAAGGGCCATCGTCCACTCCCATCATATCATTACTCTTACATCTTATCTCCCACTCATCTACCCCTTTCCCCTAGTCCGGACATTAGGATGACCTGTTTGTGGGGTTACATCTTATCTCATGGGAAGAAGGGGATAAAGGACCAGAAGGTAAAAGCAGCTGGTAAAAGATAAAATCCATAAAAATGAAACCTAGAGATGCCTCACCCAGGGATCCCCGAGAAGGCAATAAAAAGCCTCTCAGCAAGAGATAAGAGGTACCCGAAGAAAAATAACAAAACAAGACCTAGCCAAGAGGATGGGGGGTCTCATCATGAGCCAACCCATTATGTTCATGGGTACCTAGCAGTATGACATTGCCATTATCTGGTTACCACGCCAGGGCAGTGACCTTTGGTTGCATGGCCAAGGGAAAGGGGGTCTCATCATGAGCCAACCTTATCATTTCTGTGAAAGTGCTTATGGGTAACAATTTCATCTCTGGTCACCACGCCAAGGCATTTTCCTCTAGTTAGTCCTTGAAATAAATAAGAAAAATCAATAAAGAAAAGAAAGAATAAAGGCAACAAAGGGATTGGAAAGAATTGCATCCATGACAGGTACAACTCACCTTCTAGAAAGGCACCCACAGGTAATATCACCCCTGTCTTTCACTCTACCTGTATGTCTGGACATCCTTTGACCACATCACCTCATATTACAGGGCTTGGATGATATCCTCTGGAAACTTTCCTTTTCTTATAGATGTTGGCCCAATAGGGCATTTTGTCTTTTTCTTCGGCTTTGTATAGTAGGTCATTGTAATGTCTTTGACCTATTGGATGATATATCAGGGTTTTTATGCATACATTTGATAAAATTAATGATGAGATATGATTGACATTGCTATAATCCCTGTGACTAATGAGCCCATGGAGGGAAAAGTTTTTGATGTGCAGGATCATGCCCGACGAACAGGTACCAGTTGGACCGGTACACATGGGGAGATGATTAGTTCGGATCTCCATGGGGCTAAGGAGCCCATCAAATGGTTGTTGGGACCCCATCAGGGGGAGAGATAGGATAGTGATTGGTCGAGCCTTTGCATAAGAGAAGAAGGAGAACGTTTTCATCCAGAATGCCTTGGTTGAGCCCAGCCTAGGGGGGTTGACCCACTGTAGGTGAAACATGCCCCTTTTGATGCCCCAGGACATCATCTAGGAGTCACGACATCACCTTCAGTGTATGGCATCCTAACAGAGCAGTTTGGCACATGTGGCAGAGTTTGGAGGCCCAAGGAGGGCCAATGTTCGTCATCTTGTGTTGCATTTTGCCCCAAAAAGGGCCAACATCTCCCTCAGAGGGGCTTGACGTCCTGCTTATTGCTCATTTAGGGTTTTATTTGACAGTTTAATGTAGAAACAATACGATTTTGATTATTAGCCTTGTCGGCTATTTTTAATGACCTAAAATTAATTAAAATGTCATGATACACTATATATTGAGGATGTTTTCCCCTCATTTGAACATAACACAACTCACTCACACTTGTGAGGTCTGATTTTTGCGCCCTCCTAGGGTATTTTTGTCTTTCTAAGTGAGGCACACTTGTTATTGGAAGAATTTTTTGTCATCTTTTGGGATTTCTCTCCAAGGAAGGTTTACAACTACGGTTTGCACATGCTTTCTTCATGATATGTGAGTGATTTTCTTACAAATCTTATTAATTGAATGGTTATAGGTTTAATTTCTTGCATTTGCTTATTAAATTGCTGATTTGAAATTTTAGGTAACAAGCACACAAATAGATCCTTGTTTCATGTCCCCTTAGAGAGAAATATTTTGGCAATTGAAGAAGAAGGATTGAGCCTAGCCTTTGCTACACTGATCTTGCTTCTTCCCTTAAGCTAGCATTGAATTTTATAGGTTGAAAAGGGGGTGACGTCCTAGGCCTAGGTTATCTACACCTAGGGCCATAATCTTCTAGGGTTTGAAAGCCTTGTCTTTACAACACTTTCTCTCACCTCATCCTTTAGTTAAATTTATCATTTATGCTAGCCATTTTACCAAGTTGACCTAAGGAAGGAGGAAAGAGCACAAGGCCTTGCTTAAGCAACACCGGAGTGAGCCTCTTTCCCCTAGGGTTATGATTCTAGGGCCCTGCCTTTGCAACACTTTAGAACCCTTCCCTCTTGTCTTTAAGTCTTCGTCCTTTCAAAACCTTATGCCCTTATCTTGTTTGAATCCATATACCCTAAGGCATTGATCTTTAGCCTCCAACGTTGAAGTCCTAGTGTCCAAAACCACTCTCAAAACTTTGAATTTTGAAACCCTAACTAACAAACTAACCTAGATAAGGTTGACGTCACCATTGATTAATCCATCTTGACGGAACCATTTTTAATGATTTAAGCAATTGAATGATGATTTAAAGCATTTATTGAGTAAATTTGTTAGCTTCATCATCTTGATAGTTATCGATGAATTAATGTTTTTTCCATAGATAATTAATAAAACGTTGACTTCATTTGTATCTATTGTTTTACATTGCTTATTAATTGATATCAGAAAGTCATATGAAGTGCTAACCCACTGGTTCATAGCCTGCATATATTCTTTATTGTTGTCTTGTTCCGGGTAGGTGTTCTCTTTGGGCATACACTTCTTTATTGGTTGATTATCCGGACCTTCTGATCTTGGTGGTAACCTATGAGGAGGAAACTTTAACCTTGACTTTATACCTTAGCCTCTTCAAAACCCTAGGTTGTCGGGGATGTCTCCCCTGGGTTAACCTCCCTAAATAGAAAGAACCTCCCCATTGTGGTGACATTGGGTGGGGAAGGTTTGTGTTACGCCAGTTTGGCCTCTATCATTTAGCCTTTAACCTAAGCTACAAACTATGCGATAACACTACCCAATAGGACACCTCATCAACCATCCCATATTCAATCTTGACAAGTTGCATAATGTCTTTGAGAAATTAATTGTTTGATTTAGTGATCATTGATGCACATGCTTAGGTGGCTCATTTATTGATTGGATTCACTTATCATGATGTTATGACTTTATATCCTAGGAGGGCATGCTTATTTGTCTTTGAAAGACCTAGTTGGTGGACAGTTTTGAAAGAACAATCCTAGATTGGGCATCAATGGGGCTTGAATCCCATAGGTGGATGCCAAGGGCCTGCATGTGGGATGAGAGATATCAAACTTTTATGTCCTATAATATGACTTGTATGACATAACCTATCCCCCACATGCCAAAATGTTTTCCTAGGACAGGAAAAATGTCACCTTTACTGGCATGACATCACCTAGGGGGGTTAGGGTTTGGTGGTGAGGTTGACATGCATTGGTAGAAGGAAGTTTGGAAGGTATTGAGCCTTGATCATGAAGGAATTTGTTTGTATTCTTGACATGTGGCTTTGGGAAGCCTTTCTACACTCCTCCATCACCTACGACCTTCTCCTAGTGCCAAAACATCCCTTAAAGGGGTGACTTCCTTATAAACTAGGGTTTTTCTTTGTGAAAAAGTGAATTTAAAGTTAATTATTTAATATTACTTTGTAAAAGGGGAAAGATTAGGTTTTTTGACCTCTAGTCTTGTGGCTTACCATAATATTATGTGGAAAAACTATCTTAGTGACATTTTGTATAAATAAGAGATCGTAAGATCTCATTTTATCATAACTCTCCCATCTTAGAGAAGTACTTGAACTGAAAATTTTGATAAACTTGGAGTATTTTACCTCTTGTGCTATTGAATGAATGCATTTTGGTTATGGTTGATGATGATCATATTTACCTTTTACAAATTAGATTGTATTCCCTGTGCTTAGAGCACCTCATAACCACTAGGGCGTCCCCATCAAAGGGATAGTTCTTTATGTTGTTACAAATTTTCATATTCAACCATTAGGGCTGCATAAACCCTAATCTACTTACTTGAATAACTCTCTAATCAACCATTGGAAATTATCGAAGTTTTCACACTTGTCGTACTTGCTCTAATGCACTTTTTGGAAAAGTTTAGAGGAGTTTTAGTGCCTGATTTTCTTGTTGTAATACATTTATTGTTAAATACATAAGGATGATATAATTTAATTTAGAAAAGTGTTTGCAACAGCCTTATCTTTTCATGCTAGTATCTTGACCTTTCATCTTGAGTTTTGTTAGTGTTTAGCTATTCTTTCTTTTGTATATTCCACTTGATCTCTAACATTTATCTTGTAGCTTATTGTGCCATTTTATTGTTCATATACATTATTACTAACAACTTATAATAGTTATAGCAAGCTTAAATTGATTTTCTAACTAGTTATATTGGAATATATGCTTGTTTTTCTTGTGTCTCGGGCAGGTTCTTCACCATTTGCAAGTTACTCAACATACTTGGAAACCATTGGAACTTCCAAAGAATCATTTACAAGACCTTCATACCATTTATATTTGACCTCTAGGGACATCCTCTCCATATTCATCCTCTTCCATCTCATTCCCTCTAGGGTCACCGAGATTCCCCCTTTGAGGTGACTACCTCACCTCTAAAGTGATGGGGACACCTGTCTAAGGTGACAGTGGGTAGGCGACATCCTAGTTTTCGTCATTTGTTGGTTGGGTTGGGATTTTCCCAACCTAAATCTTGTGTGATAACATGGCCTTTGTATACTTTCAGAGCCCTTTTCTCTTCAAAAAATTATGTTATTTGGTTCCCAAATAGCATAATTGATTCCATTGAAAATAATAGGATAAATATTGGAATCCATCCTTGATATATGACAGATCTGATAATCTAAACATGTCACGGTAAAAAAACATCAACCCAGATTCAATCACCATAAGATCTGACTCAACAAGATTTGTAGACAATAGGTGGGGTCAAAACTAGTCCCTCTGATACCATGTTGGGGATTGGGTGTAACATTAAAAGTAACAATAACAGAATCGATAGCACAAATGAAGAGAAATAAACGTCAAAGAAGATCGACGGTGCCTAAAAACACCATGACGACACTTAAGAACAATGCATTGTGGTAATAACATCACAATGCATTATTGTACATACTTCACCACATATTATACCGACCCATAGGGTGCTTTATTTACAGCTTCTGGATCTAACCAATTTCCTTGAAATTGGGAAGATATTGTCCACATAAAACCATCAAGGGATGGAATGGATCTTGAAAAATGTGTGTTGTTTTGTAAGCTAGTCAACTTAACAAGTTGACCTAACCATCCAGTCATACAACACATAGTTGACAAATTATTTCATTGATCTATTGATCGATTATCTCCGACCGTTAGTCGATTATCTGATAGACTATCTATTCGACCACCCAACCAACTATCTCCATCTACTAGTCGACTGACTGGTTGATTATCTCTAGAAAATGTCTTATGGACCACTAGAACCTGAGGTTTCAAAAACCTGTTTGAGAATTAAATTTCACTTCTATTTTTTTAAATCCTACTTCCTAATCTTTGTGTCCTTGTGTTCCAAGAAATCTAGTGACCAAATAGTGCCTCCTCTTTTGCTTCGTCTATTCTTTTCACTATTCTTTCATTATCCTTGTCCCAATGGAGATTTTGATATGGGTGAAGTTCATTGAGGTATCAATTCATTCTTGTGAAATATTCTAAGAGAAAACATATGTCTAAATGAAAACCAACAATTACAAGATGAGTTTTGACAATTCTCCAACTCTCCAATAATATATATCAAACATGGTCTTGCAAACTATTTCTAAGCACAAACGTACTCATATCATCTCGAGTTCATGTCAAGCATGTGATATCAACCAGACATTTGTACCCATGTAGAAGAATCATTCTATACATAAGTAGGTTTTAACTATCCCATAAGAAATAGAAAGACTTAAAATAAAAAAATATGCAAAACATTTCAAAGAAGGATTCAAAAGATATTTGTAAATGAGGTTTTTAGGCACTATGTTCCATGGACATATCGAATTTTCTAGGGAATTTATCATTCTCAAGATTTGTCCTCCTTTACTTTGGTAATAAAAATCCTCAATGTTTTATGTCTACATATAAGGAATTTATAAGATAATTCTATAATGAGTTGAGTGTGGTATACCAAATACAATCGATGAGACCAAAAACCAATCATATGGACTACTCCTTTAATCAATTTACAAATGAAAATTTGGTTTCTTCTTCAAATTAAGAAGTCCTTCCTAGCTTAGAAAAACTTCCAATGTAGCATAATTTGATTGAAAAATAAAGACGACTAAGAAATAATTTACAGAATAACATATAAAGAAGTCTTATGACATAAATCATCAGTTAATCCTATTGTCAAGTTTGCAAATAATACACAGTGGAGAAATGATGCTTAAATTAAAAGGAACCATACCTACTTGGATGCCTTAAATATAATATTACATCTTACAACTCATGTCACTAAGGCCCAACATAAAAGGGGGTTAACTACATTGATTTTTATTTGGTTGGAAAAATATATTTTGAGTAAAATATTAATTTAGCCAAGTCCCAATAATATCATGAAAGTGACTTAAGTGATCCTAGAATGTTGGGTAAGAATTTGGAAGCCATGAATTTACCTAATTATGACAATTAATTGGATACTATGGAGTGATGCTTACTGAAAACAACTTATGTCCATCATAATATTTCTTCCACCATTCACGACAATTGGTTGTAAATCTAGTTTCACCTCCTACCAAGGATCTGAAATCTTACTGGAGATGTAAAAATATTCGTAAGAGGATCCATTGCATGTATCTATTGCAAGATGTTGGTCTTATTGAAGTTCAATTGTAACATCCCCACTATAATCCCCAGTTTAGTTAATGCTTATGTAAATATAATATATGGCTATGTCCAGAGCGATGTAATATGTGAATTCTGTTTATATGTTTTAATAATAAAATGTGATGTCAACCACTAACGAGACATGGACAGAGTGTTGGAATACTAAGAGGGGGGGGAGGGGGTGAATCAATATTACCTTTTTAAAAAAATTAGAAGTTATTTTTATATTTTGTTAATTAACACAATAGATGAACAATAGACTTGTTTGTAAAATCAATTATATAAATACAATTAATAGGAATTACAAAGATTTTTATGATCTCTCTGGTCCCTTTGCCTGATCTGCAGAACTTGAGCTCTTCTAAAGTTTTGATTTATACGCTGGAAATCATTTTCCTCCCTAGTGGTAGGCTTTTTCTCCATGGAAATCCTTTCCCTAATAATTTCCATGGTATTCATCATAAAATATAACTTTTCGTCTGACGATCGAGACTTAGAGGGTTGTGCGTCCCCTTGGGGATTCTTCCCATTTCTATCCAAAAAAAATTTGATATTTCTCAATGCCATCATATTTACTTCAACTTTAATCGCGTTGCTCATCATAGCGCCTAAGGTATTAGATCTCCTTTTTCTTAGTAACAAGGAAAAGTCACTGTCAAAAGAATCAGCATATCGAAGATGGGCATCTCTAGGAGGTAGTTTGAGTTATGTGGGGATCGAGTTATTAAACTTCATGAATATGGATGAAAACTTTTGCATTGTTTCCTATGTTGAACTTTTTATATTGTTGTACTGAGTTAGTAATTGCAAATGATTCTTTTTATCACCCCATATTTCCAAAAACAACATTTCAAAAGATGAAAAATCATGGATTCTCCCCGCTTGAAGGGCCTTGAACCATTTTCTGACCTCCCTTGAGAGGCTCTACGTAAACAATCTCATTTTTTTGTTCTTATGATTGACCTCTTCCAGGTCAACAAAATCATTAAAAAAATCCAAGTGTTTTTGGGTAGAAGCATTTCCCTTGACATCATATATCTTGATCCTCTAATTATAGTTCTGGGGCAAACCATGTAATTGGGATGGTAAGGAAAGAGGGGAAAATTTGGTGGCCATAACTCTAGGAGGTTTTTGAGCTTGCTGGATGGTCCGAGTGGGGATTATGGAAGTTAGTGGGGGGTTAGTTGGTATCACAGAAAATAACTTTTTCTCATCAAAAAATATTTCCTTCAAGTAGGATTCTGATCTAGACCTGAACAGAGTTTGTTCAAATAGTGTATGGAAGTCAAGGTCGTCGATGCTTTGTACTCCATCCTTGGGTAAAAATAGGTTTCTGTCCAGGTAATAGAACGGGTCTGGTATCTATTCCTTTACTTTTCGCAAAAAAAAATCGGGATCAGACATAGGCGCTACAGGTTCTTGATCAGGGTTTTCTCTATTATAAACTTTCTTTGGAGCTATGATTTATGATTTTGAATACTCTATGCTAATGGTATTATTTATTGAATTCGTTAGGGTAAAATATTTTTCAACCAATATAGATGTTTGACCCACTATTACCCTCAGGGGTTAAAACTACGGCTTTAGTCATCTTCCCAGATAAAAAAAAAATCAGTTTTGTTCCCAAGAAATGGCGCCAAGATGTTAGCACTCTGTAAATTTGTTCGGCTGAGAAAACAAATGACATAGGTAACCTATAGATCATCTTCAAGAGTGGAAACTATCCTTTCCAAACTAGAGAGGACTCTCTCTCTGAGACTTAGTCTCTAATAGATAATGACTTTGAATTGTTGGCTAGATTTATGTGTTTGGGAAATGTTTCTAGCTTCGCTGGCAAGGAAATAGAAAACTGTGGGCTATGGATTCAACCTCCTGAAAGCGAGAGAAATCAATGACTTGGTAAATGAAACTTGGAGAGGATAAAGCCTAAGGAGATAATGGTCTTTCAGTTCAAATGTCATTATGTGTGGTGAAAGAAAAGTACATAAAGCAACTTAGAGCACCATTAAAGATGGATTCTAACTTACTTAGAAGAAAACACAGAGTTTAAATGGCGAAGTATAAATCACCGCGCGATGAATTTTAGACTTATTAAACGTTCAAATTTAAACAGATGGAAAGCTATGGATATACAGAAAACATGAAGCACATACATAGATAGGATAAAAATACATCAAACCATCGCCATTAGAATTTTTTTCGTCAAAGCCTCAGGATTTATGCATTATATTTCAATCGGGTCTAAATATTACATTCAAGAGTCCCTTGTCTACACTACTTTTCCAAACTGAATTTCATTGAAAAGATAGAATATATAGAAAAAACTATGCCCCTTGGGCTGCTATGCCTCGAACTACTTCTCCTAGAATTTGGTATTCAGTTACTTCTTGCCAAATGAACTTTCAAATAGAGTAAATACTAAAAATGGAAACCCGACTACAACCAATCATGCCATAACCAATGTCTTTGTCTTGATTGTTCAGTAATGAGTAAGATTTGATCATCAGGTTGTGATGCATTAACATTTTATTTTACAGGAGGTATGAGTGATCAAGCACACTATCAGAAACTCTACCATCTTGTGTAATAGGATTTGGTCATTGTTGTGTGATCATTGACTATAGCATGCATGTGGCAAGTTGGTGTGGCGGATGTCTATTTGTTTTCGCTCGTGTGCTCCAGGTGGCAAGGATGGTTGGGGGCCACACATATCCTCCAAAATTTTCATGCATTTTGCTTCCACTTGGCCTTCTCAATAGGTGGGTTTACATCATCTATGCAACAAATGTTCACCATGTGAATGCCCCATCAAACTTCTTATTTCTTGGTAGGAAACAGGGAACACAAGGAGAAAGATTATGTTCCACGTTCAAAAATACAAAATGGGGTCATTTCAATCATGCCTCTGGCCTCACCTACAACCTTAATACTCTGAGTGTTTTCCTAAAAGACCAGTTTCTTATGTTCAGATTGTTCACTTGTCTCCACAAGACTGCATTCCCTTTGAGCTTTGCCTGAGCGATGGAAAGAGTTGCGTGGGTGTTATCCATGGTCGGTCCACATTCCTTGAAGTGTTATGTGATTCTTTCCTCTCACATCCTTTGTTCGTCACACAAATGAATGATTACGTCTTGCAACTCTCTGAGTCGTCTTTTGATCCAATTTGCATTCCCTACTCGGCTCTGCGACATTGTCGCTTCAACAATCCTTTCTGCTAGTTTTTTTCTCAATTCTATGTTGTCCTGATACAATTCGAAAATAGTGAGTTGTGCTTGCTTCAGCTACTACGATGAATCCTGAACATCCATGTTTTTAGTTCCCAACTTTCTCTGTATTTCACTAATTCCCCTGCTTGGACCTTCAACAGGTTGTTGTAGGAAAATATCCATGCGAACAGGTAGATCGCCTCTAAGGCTTGACCTTAACCCTAGACAGAAAAATGCTTAACGTGGACACTGACTTCCTTTCAAATCTATCTAAACTAATACATGAGAGGGAAGGATAATAGAAGTACCTCTTAATCGACGTTTGTCCCTGCACGCTCCGAGTTGCGCTAGAATCCTTTGCTCCTCGCTGAGCTCTGTGGACAAAACAAGATACAACCACTTCCTACTCTATTGATATTAGCTTGAAAACAGATCTATCAATAAATGACAAGTTCATGTAACATCAGACACAAACTAGAAAGAAACAGGCCAAGCGTGTCATATTAATGAGAATAACGACAGCAGTACTTACAATCGTAGATGCGAATGCGACAGCTTCGTCAAGTCCCCTTCGTCTAACCCTTGCTTGAAAGATCCACAACCTGGATAACAGCAGCTTCATTGATCACTCTCCTTTGGCTGACTGTAAGTTTCCTCCAATATCATAAGTTTCATATGTTCAATTCTTCCCCCTTTCCACCATCATAGATCTTGTTTATATAGGTTAAGAGGGGCTTAACCTCTTGAGTTATCTTTAGAACAAGTTGGGAACCTTCTCCTTAGGTCAAGGATCTCTTGATGAAACCAAGAATTCGAGCACAACAACCTTCTAATCTCGAAAGATCCTTTCCTCATTCTCCTCAACGGGCTAACAACTGACCCAGAATAGGGAGCACTCCCTTAGAAGGGGCATCAGAGTGTTGTAGCGCTCCTTGGTAAGCCTTGGGGAAGCGCCAGCGCTCTCAAGATGAGCAGCGCTCCTCCAAAAGGGGCTGGGGAGTGTTATAACGCTCCCTGAAGCATTATAAGAGAGTGCCAGCGCTTCTAGAGCTGAAGTAGGGGAGCGTTCCCCCTCCAAACCTTTGTTTCAGGGTTCCTTTCAGGTGTCAAGAGTTATTTTACTCCAGTAAACCAGTTTTCCTCCTTCAAATCAGTCATCTAAGATTTTATAAGTGCTTCCCTAGTGTCGGTATCATGGCATTATGTCTGAACATCGTTTGCGACACTAGTGACCAACTTACAACACTTGCGAAAGTTGTAGAGAAGATGCGACACTTACGACGATTGATAGGGACAATGCGACACTTATCCAGTTGAGCAATTTTGACGTGTAACAGAATGCCCCCCAAAGTATGAAGTCAGAAGATACGAAATGATGACTGAAATACTTTGTAGACGTTCAAGCAAGGGTATAGACTTGGAGAACCTGATGGAAGTTGCACACAAACATCCAACAAATATCATGACATATTTCAAAACCCAAGGCAGGCATACCTATGCTTGGGTGATCGAGACTTGTAAGGTATGGCCGCCATAATATACACTGTGGATCCATAATTGTATTGACAAAAGGGTATAGCCACCGAAGATACAATGTGGATCTATACTTTGATGATTCGGGTTGATCATAGCCATGAAATATACACAGTGGATATACGAGATGACAAGGCATAGCCACGACCAATACAAAGTGGATCTATGTAACAGTGCATGTGTTCTTTGTCCAATAAAAACTCCTTCGCAACCTGGGCAAAGCATATATCAAAGTGATTACTCAACCCAGGGTCTTCTTACCAATCCCAATCTGGTACGAATCCGACCATGTGAATAGATGTCTTGATGTCGAACATGGCCGAAACCACTTGATTACTGGTCAATGAGGTAAACCGTTAACAAGTGCGAGGGAGATCACCATTAATGTCAATGATTCCCAAGGTACCTTAGTACATTCCATCGAACGTGAATAGATGAGCTGAGGTCAAACATTCATGGAATCATTCGATCAGAGGTCAATGATGTAAACCCACTGTCGAATGTGAGGAGGCCTACCATTAAGGCATGCAGGTCCCAAAGTACTAATTAGTTTCTAAGTCTAATTCCCGGATAATGTGTTGAAGTCGACAAGAATAGACTCGTCGAGGGAGGGCCTTGATGTATCCCCCATCAACGACATGAAATGGACATAGAGATGTAATTGGCAGATCAAATGGACATGGACTGACACAGGTTCTGAGACAAGATATTTGGGATGGTTGACTCTCGAGGCGGATACTCCCCTTGAACACTAAGGCACGACATCAAAACATGCCATGGACCAAAACTATGCAGTGGATACTGTGACTTGCGTCGGGTGACCCAAAGGAGTGAAAGGAAACTCAAAGGATTGGCTCAGTGCAGAGGTTCCATGGATTATGATACGTGCAGGTGACCAAGTGCCGTGTTCAAGGGCGACTCTAAGAAGTGTTGGATGATGTTCTCAAAAGACTGCTTGGCTTGCTCCTTTCAATTTTTCCCCCATCCAGATAGATGAGTACCTCTTTTTTATTTAATGAGCTCGAGGAGGATAACACATGCTCGATATAACATACCTTCGGTAAGTTCCTCTTTCTTTGTTTAACGAACCAGAAGAAGTAAGGGTTCGGTCCCATATGGGTTTGTCAATGTATGTTTTAATGAGTCCAAGGATAGAAAACTCGAAGGTTTTTTGGGATTATAGAGTTTGGAAAAACACTTAAAAGAGAACTCTCTCAATTCCTTTTTTGTACAGTAGTCTAACGAGACCGAACAAGGGTTAAACTATCGCTCGAAAGACGCCCTTTCTAACCTTTTAACGAGTGTGAAAGGAAGCAAGATCACTCAACAATCTTTTCATATTTAGAGAGTCTGAAAAGGGTTTAAAGGAGACTCCAGGGGGGTTCCTTTTTCGTGTGGTCGTATCTGTACAGGTCTGAAAAAGAGATAAAAGTTTACCCGGTTACGTTCTCATATTGTCGAGCTCGAGAACGAACTAAGACTATGCTCATAAATACGACAAGGTGAATGATTCATAAGAACTGCCAAGAAACCTGCGATGCCAGAAACTACAAACCAGAGTTTAGTGAAGCCATTTGCACCATTAGAGAAACCCAAAAAACAACCATACCTTATAAAACATGAAAATTCTATAAATAACAATTGATTTGGAAACTTATTTACCATTTCATTTGCAAGGATTTGTGGAGTGTTGGAGAATCCCAATTTGGAGCAAATCTTGTTTTTCTTGCTGCCGGAGCTATGATTGATTATTTTGCACACTGTTCGAACCAGGTAGGTGTTCATCCTTTACTCTTTCAATTGCATGTCTTCAAATTGAGTTTCAATGCATCATTTATTTAAAACACAAATCCCTAGGTCGCCCCTCTTTGAACCAAATCGGCCTCTTTTTGGAAATTAATAAAATGAGGTAATTATTTTACAAAGATGTGTTAGAGAAGGGTTGTTAGGATGTCTACACCCTTACAATCAATTGGACCGATCATTTTAGCAAAAGAAATTCATGAAAATTCCCCTCAATGGCCCACGCACCCCCTCAAGTCGTTTTTCACTTTTAACATGTTTTAATCATTATGTGGCAAATATTAAAGGGCATGGTGGTCAAAAAGAGTGATTGGTGGCTTTTAGATGACATGGGCATTTGATTTTATGTTTTAAAATGCTTTTTGAAAATCGCTGAAATTACAAAAACGTGAGGAATAATGAAATTTTTTATTTTTTGTTTTGTAGGTGTCTTCAGCAATCATGATTGAATGGAAAGAGAGGGAACACGATATGGATGCTTTAGCCGCTCTACGGAGTCCTCGTACGTGGGCCGCTTTGCAAGCCTGTGGCTTGCTCAAGTTTTTCAAATTGCAAAAAATGAAAAGAGAGATTCTACTGCTTGAGCACATGATTGGCCTTTGGGATGTTGTGGAATAGGGATTCCGTATTGGTACACAACTCCTAACCATTGAGTTGGAAGATGTGTACTTTTTGACCGGTCTCTTGAAAAGAGGGGCCCTCATAGCTTTCACTGGGCAGAGGGCATTACCTGAGCAGGTGGATGTGTATCTGGCATGCCACTGCGTTCCGAGAGCAAGATTGGTAGAGGGCAGGATCCCTATCAAGGATATATGAGATCTACCGCTTCGATCTATATTATTTGCTATCACAAGAGTGACTGGTAGCACTAATGCTCATTTGGCATCGACATCACAGGTGGCCTATGGTGTTCAGTGTTTAGAGCCAACATTGTTCAATTGGAGTGCAGCGTTCCTTCAGAATGTGAAGGAACAGATCTCACGGTGCAGGAATGGCCAAAAACAGTTCGGATATGGCTCGTTCTTAGTCTCATTTTTCTTAGAGCGCATCCCTCAGATGCAGCCTCAGATAGCACTGGTAGTACGACCAGCGGACGAGCCTCGGATGGAGAGGTGGACTAGTCTGTCTCCAAGGCTAGTTTCAGAGTCAGAGTTCCACTTTACTGGTGATTTCTTTGCCTGGTTGAGACGACAATACCTCTGGATAGAGGACTTCCCAATACGCCGATGTAGACTTCTGTGGGAGTATGGACTTGATTTTTCCCGTGGGGGAAGATTGGGACGAGTCAGGTAAGATACTAAGCCGTACCTTGTCTAGTTTTGTTTTTTAAGTTTTTGATGTATATGTATTTTTTTTTGCGGGGGTATGTAAAAGAGTCTTATCAGTTGTTTTGTTTCCAACGTGCAGACAAGGGAGCAGTGTGCCCTGTTGATTTACCAGTACCAGGACGTCGTGGAGGCGCCCTAGCTGTAGCATATCCGATGGTACCAGTGGTAGGTCTCCTGGAGGTCAAAAGGAACCTCCAAGGCCTTACTATGGGCATCCCTCCTCTGCGGAGGGGGGATGTGCCTTTGTGTCTGCAGCGACACACTGTAGGAGTGCCAAAGAACATCAATTCTTTGTTGAGGCGTGTAGTGCGTGCAGTAGTATGTTACTCACAGCACAACGCGGTGCGGGGAGATTAGAGTCTTCCCGTGATCATGTTTTTTGTATGCCTTGTCAGGCGACGTTGTATGGGTGGATGGACCCAATATTGTGCTCTTATACACACTTTTTTATGTAATGCAAACATTTCAGTCACGCCATATATATATATATATATATATATATATATATACAGTTTCGATTTTTTATGATGTCGATGATTTGTACATGATGATGTCTGTGATGCGTTTTAATTTACATGTAATGTACATTTTTTGCTTTCCTTGAATCTTATCTGTGGGCTAAATACCGATCCATGATATAATTAGCTAATGAATCTGAAACACTATTAAGTTCTCTCGGAATGTGTCTATATTCAATGTAATCGAACATTCGTTCAAGACGACGAACTTGCAAGTGTAGANNTAGCAGGATAGGACTACGGATAGCGTAGATGCGGTTGAGTTGATAAACCACGAGTTGGGAGTCTAAGTAAATAATGATACGAGAGATACCTAGGGAGGAGGCTTGGGTTAGCAGTCCAATGACAGCGTGGTATTCTTCCATATTGTTGGTCGTCGACCCTAAACAGATGCCTCTTGATCTCACCACCTCGTCGAACTGATAAATAACCCATGCTGCCGAGGCAATGTTCCGGGTATGTTGGCTGGCGCCATCTGCGAACCCAAAAAAGATAGGAAAGGCAGACGTCATCTGCGCATGAAAACACAGGCACAGTCATGAGTGGCAACGGTAAAGACTCGAGCACGCGAAAGAAAAGACACACCAAACTAAAATACAATAATGTACAAATTACATATGCTAGGTGATCTAGGCATAGTACTTTTTAAGGTAAAGCCTRTTTCGGGGCTCTCCCAGGGAAATTCCATCATAGTCTACTAGTTCGTAAGCACCTCTGTGTAAAACACGCTTCACGATGTAAGGACCGTGCCACATAGGTTCTAACTTTCCTGTTCCCAATTTGTCGTGTGCTTTGTCATAAACGAGGACTAAGTCTCCTTCTGCAAAGGCTCGAGTTTGGACGGATTTGTCATATTGACTCTTAATTCATTTCTGATGTGCCTCATTAACGAGAGCAGCATCACGGTGTGTTTCGTCCAGCTTGGATAGATACAAGAATCGTTCTTCTTCCACAGAAGTATGGGGCAGGAGTTCTACTTTCAATTTGAGTGATGGAATTTCACACTCGATTGGTAGGACGGCCTCAATGCCATAGATCAACTGGAAAGGAGTGAATCCAGTTGAGGTTTTCACAGACATGCGATAGGCCCAGAGAGAGAAAAACAGTTGTAAATGCCACGATGTCTTGTTTTCCCCTACCATGCGTTGGATCATGGTTTTTAGGACTTTGTTGATAGCCTCAACTTTTCCATTTGCTTGAGGGTAGTAAGGGGATGAGTTTTCATGGCAAAAACCCAATTTGACATGTAACTCGCTCATCATCTGGTTTTTGAAGTGTGCACCATGGTCGGTGACAATGGCATGTGGTACACCAAAATGATTTATGATGTGGTTGAAGAGGAAAAGAGTTGAAGTATGGCCATCGTTCAGGAAGGTAGGCATAGCCTCAACCCATTTTGTGAAGTAGTCGACGGCGACGATGATGTAACCGTGCCCCCCGACTGAGGTAGGCTTACACTGCATGAAATCGATACCCCATTTGGAAAAGGGGCCGATGGATATAATGGGGTGCAGCGCAGTAGGGTGGGTGAGTGCCTTCTTGTTGAAGATTTGGCAGGGTGGGAATTTTTTGATGGCCTCGATGCAATCTTTGAAAATCGAGGGCCAAAAGTAGCCGGCACGTAGGATTTTTTGGGCTGTGGCCATCCCAGAAAGGTGACCTCCACAGGCGCCAAGGTGAAAATCGTTCAAAACGCATTCAACCTCTTCATGAATTAGACATCGCCGAAGAATGGTGTCAATACCACGACGATACAAAGTGTCGTCGAGGATGAGATAACGGCGAGAGTGGTGACGGATGCGTCGACGCTCTTTGCGAGAGATGTTGGGCTGAAAAAGTTGAGTTTGAAGGTAGAGGAGAATGTCTCCATATAAAGGGTCAGAAGTGTTGATGAGGAAGAGAGACTCATCGGGGAGAGAGTCTATCAGTTCAATGTTTTCATCGGTAGAAGGGAGAGCACAAATGAGCTCGGCAAACACCAAGTAGTTTTTGTCTTTAGCCTTCGTAAACTCGAGATCAAATTCTTGGAGAATAACGATCCATTTCGAATATTTTCCCCCAAGTACTTGACGCGTCAAGATGTGGTACATGGGGTTGGAGTCTGCGATTATCGTGGTGGTGCGTAATAGGATGTAGTGGCGGAATCTCTGGACAGCAATGACGCCTGCCATAGCCAGTTTTTCAACATGCGAATATCTGAGTTCGGGTCCGGATAGATTCTTGCTCAGATAATAAATCACGTGTTCTTCATCGTTAGAGTCCTCTTGAACTAACACCATCGCAATGGTGGAAGTAGAAGCGGCCAAGTAAAGGATATAATCCTTCGTATATTCGGGAGGATGTAACAAAGGAGCGTGGGTCAAAGCGTGTTTAAGAGCATCGAATGACCGTTGGGCAGTTTCATCCCAGATGAAAGGGACGTTATTTTGCAGTAGCCGCATAAATCCTTTAGTGATCTCGGCATAATTACAGATGAAACGACGAAGAAAGTTTGCTTTGCCTTGTAAACTTTGGAGTTGGGTTAAGTTGGTAGGTGGGGGTAAGGCTAGAATGGCCTTGATATTCAAGGGATCCACCCTGATCCCGTCTTTGGAGATGATGAAACTGAGGAGTCAGCCGGATTCGACAACGAAAATGCATTTATGTGGGTTCAGTCGAATACGATAGAAGCGACATCGAAGAAAAATTGCCCGCAAGTGCCCAATGTGATCGGGTCGGTTGGATGAATGGGTGGGTAAATCATCGAGGTAAGGTTCCGCGATATGTTTGATGTTGTGGAAAGCGTATGACATGGCTCGCTGGAAAGTAGCACCAGCATTTTTAAGGCCAAAAGGTAGCTTTCGGTAGGCGAAAGTTCCCCAAGGGCAGATGAAGGCTGTCTTATGTTGATCAGCATGTAAGATTTCAATCTGGTTATATCCAGAAAAACCATCCATGAAAGAGACGATTACGCTTCCCGCGCAATTATCGATGATTTGATCGATGAAAGGTGTAGGGTAGTTGTCCTTGGGACAAGATTTGTTGAGATCACGATAATATACACAAACACGGATGGTCTCTTGTTTCTTGGCAACCAGAACGAGGTTAGAGACCCATTCCGTCAAAGGGATGGGGTAGATGAAGCCAGATTTTAGAAGTTTTTCAACTTCTGCCTTTATAGCTGCCAGTTTCTTGGGGTAAACCAGGCGGAGTTTCTGTCGAACCGGTTTTGCGTCAGGGTAAGTCTTGATTTTGCGTATGACAATTGAAGGGTCAATCCCTGGCATTTCCTCGTAGCTCCATTCGAAGACATCGCGGAATTACTTGAACAAAGTGGTGTAAGAAACCACTTCGTCGGGCGTGCAATTAGCACCAAGATTAATGTTTTCCATGACACCTTCTTTGACTGAAATGTCAATTGTCATTGTAGTCGATATGTTACCCATGTTTCCCTTAGAGAAAGTATCTTGCGTGAGGATAGGGGATTGTGGAGCGTCGGTAACATCGGGGGGGGAAGACAGATCGTATGTCTTGCACTTCTTCCGATGGCGGAAGAAAAGAGGATCGATGGTGGTTATCATCCCAAGGAAATTCGTCAATGCTAAGCATTTCCATAATAGATTCATCCGAAGGAAAAATGTGGGAAATTTAATCAACGACAGATGATAGGGAATCCAACCACGAGGTCACCGAGTAAGCATCAGGTGCCAATGAATGTGAATCGTTGGGAGAGGGAGAGGCAGATTGAATAGCTACGTATGTGGCTTCTGCTGGGCTAAGTGGCATAGTGTCACTGAGCGCATCGAATTCCAAAGGACTAGGTACAATCCAAGGATCATATGATTCCAAGGATTGGTAAGGCATAGTCGAAATCATGTTGACGGCAGCAATGTGGTGTGCAGTAGGTGGAAGTGGTGTAGGGAAAGTACCCATAAGGCTAGAATCTTTTAATAAGCCAACACCAACACTTTCATACATAACTAGGTGGTCTCCCAAAAAAGGAATGTTGTTGGTGGTAGGGATGCGAGCGTCGGGTGTACAGAAATCAAGTTGATCGACGGTGATAATTTTTCCTTGATGGGGGAATTGTACACATCGAAACATAGACGAGGCGACGACAGTCATAGCGTAGAACAAACTTCTTCCAAGTAATAGGTTGTAATCGAGGGGAGCATCGACCACCTCGACATCAACAGTAACAGTTTTACCGCCCAATTGAACGACGAGGGATTGTAGTAATCCGTGAGGATGGAAACCTCGTCCATCGAAAGTGTGTAAAATCGTAGGGGATTTATTAAGGGATGGTGATTTTAGGCCTTTCTAACAGGATAGAGACATGACACAGGTAGAGGCTCCCTCATCCAGGATAGTTCGGTGGATTTGTTGATTGTGAACACAACATCGATTTGGAAATCTAGCTGGTGGGAGAGTCGCGGTTGATGATCATCCAGGTTAAACGTGATGTAGTTTGATGACTCGGGATTGAAAGCGCCAATAGAAGCTAAGAGCATCCTACGTTGGTTAGGACAGTGTTGAAGAACTTCCAATGCGGACATGGCACACAGGGCTTGGGCCAAATCTTCTACAATATTGTAATTTTGGGCAGCCCGTGAGTTAGGATTGAAAGTGGATTTCTGGATGGTGCTCTTAGGAGGGCGTAAGATGGAGTCAAAAGAAGGTTTCTCAATATGAAGTGGCCCGGATGGAGGGATAATAGATGGAGTATTAACAGCAAATGGTGAAGGATCTGGCGAAGAACCATTAGCAGTTTTCGACTTGTCAGGTTTAACTGGCGTGGCGTATGTCACAGAACGAGTGGTTAGATTAACCCTGTTAAACATGTAAATGTGGGCGTTGGTCGAGGTTTCATCAGGGGGTTGGTTGGAACTGCCCCCTGGCGTGGGGGTTTGTGCAACCAAAGATTTTTGTTGCGGAAAAGGCCGAGTAAGCACGGAAGGTTGCGAATTTCCTTTGAAAAGTTTAGCCACTTCATCGCGGTGTGGGCAATATCGAGTGTAGTGATCGTCACCACAAATGAGACATGGGAATTTCGATTTTCGCTGTGGTTGTTTTCTGGCAGCAGGGGTTTGCGGTTGGGTTTTGGGTTGTTTGTTATTATTGTTCTTCTTTGTTTTGTTTCTCACTTTATTCTTGCCCCCAAGTTGTTGTGAAGGGGTTGATTGGACCGCATTCACATCAGAGACCTGATTTTGGGTGGGGGTAGGAGAGGGTGCAGTCGAACTGGGAGCAGTCATCGAAGTGGTCCGCTGAGTCATTCCAGTGGACTGGGTGGTAGATTGGGTTTTGACAGAACCAATAACTCCATCCGCATGCGAAGCAGTCGATGGTTTGGATGGATCGTTAGTGGCACGGGTAGCATTTGGTATCAACTCATACAGAGTATCAGATTGCGAATAGACTAAGTCTAGGTACTGAGCTTGGGCGATGGCTTCTTCCTCGGTGACCACACCGCCCATGGTGACATCACGAGCGATCTGGGGTAATAATGATTTCATGAACCATTCCGCTAATTATTGGTCGGGGATGACCGCTTTGATTAGCCTTCATCATCGTCTCCATTCATGGATATGATCGGAGATGTGTATGGAAGTTGTCTGACGAAGGGAGGTTAATAATTCAGTACCCATCTTGTATCGAATGGGCAGTTGGAAGTGTGTGAGGAAGGACATGGCGAGGGAGTTGAAATCGTGAAAAGATGCATGTGGTAATTCAATGTACCATTTTGTTGCGGAACTCGTAAGTGTTCGTTGGAAAAGATGCAAGCGAATAGAGTCGTCCATGAGGGATTTGGATGAACACCATAGATGGAAAGTCATCACGTGGTTGTTTGGGTTTTCGTCGGACTTTCCGTCGAATTTTGGGATATCAGAGGGAAGTTTTGCTGGAATAGCTGGCCAAACCGAAGAATGATAAATGGGATCATTCGTTAACCGAGACAAGTCTGGAAGGTCCAGGGTGGCTAGAAAAGGTAGTTGTCGGTTAACCTATGGGTAATGTTGGTGTGGCAGAGAGACAACAGTGGGGCCCAATACTGGGTTATGTGGATAATTATAACTCGTGGGCCGTCTCAAGTGAGGTTGGTTTTGACCAAGGTACATAGGATTTGAAGTGTTTTGAGAAGGATGGGTGAGCAGGGGATAACCGGATGGGTTTTGAGGGTTATTGGTTGGGTTGGGCATTTGTCAATAAGGAGGTTGTTGCAGAGCCTGAGAATTTTGTCCTGCCGGGAATTGTGGGTTTCCTGAGAAAGGAATGTTCCATGGATTAGGTGCGACAATCACATTTTGTCCCGTGGAGGTATGCGGATTTCCTTGAAAAGGGACGCTCCACGGATTGGATGCGACAGACACATTTTGTCCTTGTGGTTGATGATGGACTCCGACTTGAGGTTGCCCCCCAGCATGAGGGTTCCCTCCGAATGGAATTTTTCCTCCGGAGGGGGGATGCCCCCCAGTTTGAGGTAGAGTTCTCGGGATCTGAAAGCTAGATGCCAATGATTGGCCAATGTTGTCGATCGGGTTAGGACCATCAAGGCCAGTCCCTCTGGGTTGTTGGATAGGTATGGAACTTCCCGGGACAATTTGAGCAGTGGTTTGGGCAGTGGTGGTAGCGGATCCGTTCAGTGCCCTAAATCCAAAATGGATATTAGGTCTTGGTGTTACAGGTGTGTCTATCGGGGCTTGATTAACTACCGCATTACCGACAGGGATAGTCGGAATGTGCGGGGCCATTGTCGAATGGGTCGTCTGGAGGGGAATAGTAGGCCTTGGGCCAACGGATGGTATGTTTGGACCAACGGTTGGTGTGGCTGTAAAAGTGGTAGTACCGGTGAAGTGATTTGGGGGTATAGTGTAGGAAAAAGGTGCGTCGACACCTTCTCCCATTCCATAAAGATCTCGCACCAAGCGTGGTGGACTCCGAACAACGTCCGCAGTCCAGAAAGGGTCATTGGCTAAAGGGTTCTGAGGAGACCCAGCCGGAATATCTGGGTTGACAACAAATTCTCCGACAGAATTTAAGTGGAGGATCTGTTGTTCGTATCCCTCCGGAATGTGGTATGCCTCTGGAGATTCGGAGACAATTCGAAAATTCTCCAAAGGGATGGGAACTTCTTCCTGGGAAATTGTCGTGTTGTGAACCTCGCTATGTTGAGGAGATTCCTCTGTAGAATGAGGGGGTAAAGGGGTGTTTCCTTCCATATTTTCTGGAGGAAGTCCCTATAGCCTCTGCGAGAGGCATGGAGGGTCGATGTTGGCGGAAAAGAGTCGGCGAAAGAAATCTATGGCCAACTAGCGAAAAGAAATAGCAGACGCTAAAAAATCTAGGAATCACAACCAAGCAAACATGACCTTCTTTTGATGATCGTACTAGTTGGTGATGAAATCCAACGTCGCGTGATCAAGTCCAGAAGGGGTGGGGATAGGGTGGAACAGTTACAATGGCGACCTGCTTAACAGACTTACGCCTT